>PVLC010029051.1:0-20511 GCA_004027655.1 Graphiurus murinus
TTCTCCACACCCTCGCCAGCAGGTGTTGTTGTTCGTGTTTTTTATGATTGCCATTCTGACTGGAGTTAGGTGAAATCTCAGGGTAGTTTTGATTTGCATCTCCCTGATTGCCAATGATGTGGAACATTTCCTTATACATTTATTGGCCATTTGTATTTCTTCTTTTGTGAAGTGTCTATTTAGATCCTACAAAAGACAAGTGCCTTGAATCGGCTTCTTCAATGCTCTTGACCTGTCCCCTGTCTTCATGTGGCTGCTTTGCACTTTCTGAGCTCTCCTGCTCTACCTTTAGGCATTGGAGTACCATCCACAAGGACCTTAGAAAAGAGTTGATGGGTGGATGCAGACCTATCTGTAGCAGAAGCTCCTTGAAATTCTAATCTATCATATCTGTTCATTTGAAGCCTTTGAAAGTTCTTTGAATTTTTGGTTGATTTACCCTTATCCTTATTCTGATGAATCTTCCTGCTGCTTTTCTAATAAAGATAAGAACAACCACATCCTTCTTTTCATCTATGAAGGGTATGTCACTTTCTGGAAAAAGGTTAATTTAGGTTTTTTTTTTTTTTTTTTTTTTTTTTTTTTTTTTTTTTTTTTTTTTTTTTTTTTTTTTTTTTTTTTTTTTTTTTTTTTTTTTTGTGTGTGTGTGTGTGTGTGTGTGTGTGTTCTTTTAATAATTGGTTTGAGAGCAATAGTTTCTTACAACTTTCTATATCCTAAACCAGAATTCTCCCCAATTTGGTTTATAGAAAAACTATGTTCTTTTTGCTTTCATATTTCATAGGCTTACACAGTATTCAATTGAGTTAGGTAATTATTACAACTGAATAACTGTCATAATCAATTTGAGGAAAAGCAAAACTGAATCTGGGTAAACACAGTACTTAACTGGCAGAAAAAGAAATGCAAATGCTCTTGTAGCCTCAAATCTTTATGATATGAGCATCAGTAAACAGGTTTAAAAATGAGTCATAGAGATGTCTGAAACAATGAGGAAGACAACAACAAACACCAACCAGATTGTAGTCTATTAATTGTGGCATATTTGGCCCTTATAACATTGACATAAAAGTAGTTTTTTAAATAAATGAAAACTCTCCACTCTTATTACATAATTATGTACACTATTCAAACTAGTAAAACAAAAGTTAAAATAATTTGCCCAACTAAAATGTTAGTCTATTCAACAAGCATTTTTATACTTCCTGTGTTGCTAAATGATTCTACTTGGGTTCTCTACTGTAAGGAAATTTACTATCCATATGTTAGATTGACCTTCTCTGTCTCATATACCCAATAGCACCTCTTAATTTTTGTAATCTCTTTCTCATGTATTTTTATAATCTTAAATAATTTCAATATGTTAGCAATTTAATTTTAAGCAATGAGTATTCTGTCCATTGTCTTCCTAAATTAGCCTTTTATTTTATAATGATGTTTTAGTTATCAATTTGTTTCTTTACATATTTAGTGTCTCTCTTTATCTATTTTCTTTGAATTTATGACAAACTCACCCAATCTCTCATAAGCATGCGCACATGTGCACACACACAGACTCATAAATATGTGCATGTGTGCACACAGACACACCCACACACAAATTCACACTCACTTATGGATATACAATATACACACACATATACATATTTCTATTCTAAAACTTCCTGAATTTATATCTCTAGCCTGAATCTCAGAATTCCATACTTGCTTATCCCTTATGTGACTTGACACCTCCACTTGAATACCAAAAGGTGGTTCAAACATAATGATTCCAAAACTAAGTTTCTTGTCTGTTCCACCCACCTATCTAAACCACTGTCCTCCCTAGCTCAGTTAATGAAAATATCATCTTTGCAGTTCTTCAGGCCAAGAATTAGCATCTTCTTTGGCTCCATTGTTTCTCTCACACCCACATCCAGTCTTGTAGGCTCTACCTTCAAATTACGCTCAGAATCTCATCTTCTTACACCAACCACCACCTGCTACTATCCACTGTCCCAGGACAGGCCATCATGATTGCTTATCAAGATTTTTTTGGAATAGACTCTGTCTTTATCCATTTGGGCTGTTATCATAAAGCATCATAAACTAGGTAGTTATAAATAACAGAAATTTATTTCTCTCAGTCCTGGGGGCTGGGAAGTCTAAGCTCCAGATGCTGGCAGATTTAATGTCTGGTGAGGACTCAGTTTCTGTTTCATATTCCAGTATCCTCTTGCTGTGTTTTCACATGGTGGAATAGGCAAGACGGCTCTCTGGAGCGTCTGTTATAAGGGCACTAATCCCATTCATAAGAGTCCTGCCTTCATAAACTAATCACCTCCGAAAGTCCCCACCATCTCCTACCATCACATTGGTAATTAGGTTTCAATGTGGGAATTTAGGGATAATTCAAACATTCAGACCATAACAATCTTCTAATATTTCTCCTCTCTCCTATTATATTTAGACATTAGCTTCTTTCTGAGATCTTGCTAAATGCCTGTCATTAGTGTTCACACCACCTAATTGTATATGTGTGGGGGGGGAGGGTGCTGGGGAGCTACGTTATTTCTATGTAGGAAACATTTTCAGGCTTTGGCTCATTTCAGCTGATTTGCAGAATGGTTTTAGGGCAGAGTAGGAGCTGGAGAATAGTTATTTAGGAGCTAGGACTTTTCAGGCAAATTTTTTCTTGGTTGCTAGATTTTGAGCCCATTTTCATATTTGGTTATTGGAGTAGTTTCTTTTTCTACGTTTCTCTGACACAAGTTCAATCTATTTTAAACTAGAAATCTACCTCTCGTAGGCACCTCATATGCATTATCCTTTGAATCTTCACAACAGCCTTGTAGAATATGTAGTATTTCTCTCTTTTAAAAATGAGAAAACTAAAGCCGGGCGTGGTGGCACATGTTTGTAATCCCAGCATTCGGGAGGCTGAGACTGGAGGATCTGGGTTAGCGGCCAGCCTCAGCTACCTAGTGAGGCACTCCGCAACTTAGTGAGACCCTGTTTCAAAATAAAGAATAAAAAAATAGGGCTGGGGTATAGCTCGGAGGTAGAATGCCCCTGAATTCAATCCCCAGTACCGAAAAAAGAGAAAACTAGCCTCAGATAAGTCACATAGTAGTAAGTGGAAGATCCAGGACATAAAGTCAGTTTTTCTGATCCTAAACAAGAGGATTATTTGCTTTTGCCATTTCCCATATTGCATGCATATTGAAACCATCCTTTAAAGGGCCAGCTGTCTTGAGTGTAATAAGATACCTGATACCCAAGTACAGATCCCATAATCCTTTGTTGGGACAAGTAAGGGACAATATGTCCCTCAGAGGAAAAAAAACTACAAAACCAAGAAAGATGACTCTTTTGATCATGTTAGGATCTAGGTTCAGATGGAGGTTGAGGTGGGAAGGGGACTGATGTCTCAGAGTAACATCTTTTCATCTGTAGGGAAGAAAAAATATGAGATGCTAGAAACATGATAAAACATGAAATATGATATTGCATGAAATCAATGATGTAAATGCCAAAGCACCACTTCAAGTTAAAAGTGGTGGCTTGAACTTCACATTTTCATTCAGTTCTTCCTTGAAATCCATTAATTTCTTTTTCTAAAAGACTTTAAAAAAAAAAAAACCAGAAATAATGGGAGGGAAAGCAGTAGCAGCAACTTTGGAAGCTAGAAAGTGTGTGGGTGTGTAGTAACTGACTGTGGTGACTTGAGAAAATATCATTTTGAATAGGGTTAGCAGGAAAAGTTGAGGCAGTTCTGTATCCAGGAAGCCCAAAGGGTCTGGGGACCTGGTAGTACTAGGTTTCTTTGGAAGTGGAGATGAAGATGGGGCTAAACTCCAGAAATGTCACTGGAGGTAGTTAATCCATCAGCTACCTGCCTCTACTCTATCCAGTGTACACTTAATCAATTTTGAGGTCTCTGTGCTTCTACTTCTCAGCTCTCCCAAGTCTGATGGCCAAGCATATCCTCCTACACCCAATACTGTGAGAATCTTTTTCTAGGATTGATAAGTGCAAGAGAGCACACTAAAAAATGCTAAGAATGGAGGATTCAGGAAAGAGTCAAATAAGACCACCTTGTAAAGCAGCCCCAGTGGCATACACCTATAATTCTAGTGAGAGGCAGAACAGGAGGATCATATGTTCTAGACCAGCCTGTGCAATATAGTGAGACCTTTTTTAAACTATATGCATATATATATATGGCTCATGCCTGTAATCCAAGTCCTTGGAAGGCTGAGACAGGAGGATAGCAGGTATGGAAAGTTTGCGAACAGCCTTAGCAACTTAGTGAGACTCAGCAACCTAGGGAGATTCTGTTTCAAAAACAAAAAACCTAGGAAGACCCTGTTTCAAAAACAAAAACTTAAAAAAAAAAAAAAGGTATGGATTGTAGCTCAGAGATATAATACCCCTGGGTTCAATTCCTAGCACTACACACACACAGAAAATATAATTTGTGGAGAAGAATTCAGTAGGCAAACCCACCCACTACCCCACCCACGATCAGAGACACTACTTAGCTTTTCACTTTCACGTTTTTTGTGTGTGTGTGTGTGGTACTGGGGATTAAACTCAGGGACATTCTACCTCTAAGCTACATCCCCAGCCCTATTTTTTATTATTTATTTTGAAACCGAGTCTCACTAAGTTGCGGAGTGCCTCACTAGATAGCTGAGGCTGGCGGCGAACCCGGATTCTCCGGTCTCAGCCTCCCAAATGCTGGGGTTACAAGCGTGCGCCACCACACCCGGCTTCACTTTCACATTTTTAAAAATAAGAAAATAGTTAGCAATCATTAGACCTTTGAGGTAAGTACCTAATATGAAAGATTGAAACCTAAACAGGCAAAAAGATAAAATTAGAATAAGTAAGCCTATCTAGGAAGGAGAAATATTTAAAAATATAATTACTACTAAAATTTCCCAAGACCAATGGAGACAAACATCCATTTATCTCTAAGTTATCTAATGCACAGGATTCTATAAAAAGAAGAGGCATTAAACAAAATAGAAGGGGTATTTGTAAATTTAAAATATGATTGCAGAAATTTTAAATGTAACCACATTTAATATCCAAGGGTCTTTTGATTCTTTGTCTTTTTCCTTTTTATAGAATTCTGTGCATTTGTCATTTATAAAATATGATGAATGTTTTCTATTCTCTTGTTGCCACCTATACTGGACAGACCCCAGGGTGGCCATGCCCAGTGGTTCACATTCTGTACAATCCCCTCTCCTTGAGTGTGAGTAAGATGTTGACTTCCAACCAACAGGATATGACAGAAGTGATGGGAGGTCACTCCAAAAAAATTGGTTAAGAAAATAATCTATAAAGGGAACAAGAAGCCACTCCTATGAGTACATTATGATACAGATATACACATGTAAATATATTACATATGCATGCTAGTAAGTTGAAATCACACACACACACACACACACACACAGCTTCATCTAGCTAGCATGCACTAGAGAAACTCTCCTTCTAGTCTTGAAACAAACTTCCATGTTGCAACTGAGTATGATACAGTGAGGAACTACAGGTGGCCTCTTGGACCCAAGGTGGCTACTAGCCAACATCCAACAAAAAGCCAGAATCCTCAATTGTAGAGATGAAAAAAAAAATTTGCTCACAACCTGCAAGTGCTTGAACATGAATTTTCCTCATTTAAGCCACTGAGTCTTTATTGCTGCCTGCTGAGAGGCTGTTCAGCAACTAAGTCAGGCCCAGACACCAACTTTTGGTCATCTGTTACACAGCAATAGAAAACTAATAAAAGCCTTATAGAACTGCCTCTGTGGTTAAGATGCTAGACCCTGGAAACAACTGCCTGGGTTCAAAATGCAGATCCACTACTTACTTGAATGAATTACTGGGCTTCTTTTTCCTCAGATTTATCATGTATAAAATGGTGATAAAAATTATTTACTTCAGTAAATAATTATGAATATTGAGATAATATATGTAAAGAACTAGAGTAGTGCATCACATATAGTAAGAACTATGTGTTTTGTAATAATTATAAATAAAAACTAATAATTAACATAATACAAAATAAAATGATAATAAATAAACATAATAAAATATAACAATACAAAAAAATAACTAAGGGCTACCACATCTACCAGGATAGACTAAATTATGCTACAGAAACAAAAATCTCAATACCTCAGTGACTTAAGGCACAAATATATATTTCTTGCTCACATTAAAGATCCACTGCCTATAGCAGAAGTCTCTATTTGTATTCCAATAGACCCATGCTTATGGAACAGTGACCTTCTTGAATGTTGTCAGTTACTGTGTCAGGGTGAAAAAAAATTAAAAAGTTCTGGAGAGTCTCATACTACTAACTAAATACTCCAGCCTAGAAGTGACCTACCTTCTACCCCATTTCTACTCACAATTCATTGGCTTCCTCCAAATACAAGGGAACCAAATCATACTAGCCTACCACGCACTCAAAAGTACAGAGAAAACCAGAAATGTTTGGTAAAAATTGCTAAGGAATACCGCATTGTTATTATTATTATTTTTTTTTCGGTACTGGGGATTGAACTCAGGGGCATTCTACCTCCGAGCTATAACCCCAGCCCTATTTTTTATTCTCTGTTTTGAAACAGGGTCTCACTAAATTGCGGAGGGCCTCACTAGGTAGCTGAGGCTGGCTGGATCCTCTGGTCTCAGCCTCCCAAATGCTGGGATTATAAGCATGCGCCACCACGCCCGGCTACCACACTTGTTATTATCAATATTAGTGCTTGATTATTCACTCTATGAGTATATCTTGATAAAAATGAAAACTAAATTTAAGAAAATAAGGACCCAGCTAGACTCAAGAAAGCGTTAATGTTAATTATTCTTATCTTATTTCAGGCTAATCTTTAACTCATCTAATGCCCATTTGGAAGTACGTTATTGGAAAGTAGATCACTGATTTTTCAATATACCTCATATAACTAAGATACCTTTGCCTCTTAATATTACATATTTTTATTGAATAGATGTATTCTTTTAAAAAAAATGTAAACTATTGCAATTCTATATATTGTTACACTGAAAGAAAGTAGGGTTGTATATCATCAAGGTACAAACTACAAACAGAAAAACTATCATGTAGAAGGCTTCATGTGGAAAGGCCCAAGGAGTGGAATTACTAAATCATATCAGGCCCCCCAAATTATAAGTTATCCTCTATTTCTGTAGTTAGTCAATTACTCTTTCTGCTACTCCAAGAAACCAGACTTCTGTCTTATGCTGCGCAGAGAGAGAGAAGACTTAACTAAGCAGCGTTCATTTTTTGCAGTGCTGTTTTCTGTGACTCACAATTGATCCTTACAATTGCTGGGGTTTTTTTTGGGGGGGGGGGGAGTTACTTCACTGTGTCACTTAAATAATTCTAGATTAAATTACTTTTTAAAACAGAATGAATATTTATCTAATCTTTGGGTGATAAATGCTTTCCTAAACTTGACTCTAAATAAAATTGGCATATAAAAAATAAAGATAAATCAATATCGGGAAAGTTTTTGTTTCCTAAAGTAATGAAAACAGAAACATCATTATAAGTGGGAAGGAAGATACCTATTAAATACATACATAAAAATATATGAGAAAGAAAATTTTAACATTTTTCTTTATAAAGAGAATGTTGTAAATCAATCAAGAAAATCACAGAAAATTAGCAAAGAAAAGCAAAAGATAATTTCCAAAGGAAGAAATACAAGTGATATAATATAGCTAAAAGTTACAATTTACCTAACAATCAATAATAAAATTTAAAATAATCTTTGACTCTACTAAAGATAAATTATTTATAATCACTATTATCATTGAACTTGCAGAAAATAGGTACTACTATTTAATAATTTAACATTTAAGCCAGGTGTGGTGGCACGTACTTGTAATCCCAGTACTTGGGAGGCTGAGACAGGAGGATCTGAGTTCACAGCCAGCCTCAGCTACTTAGTGAGGCTCTCTGCAACTTAGTGAGACCCTGTTTCAAACTAAAGAATAAAAAATAGGGCTGGGAGTGTAGCTCAGAGGTAGAATGCCCCTGGGTTCAACCCTCAGTACCATAATGATAATAATAGTAATAATAACGATAATTTAACATTTAATAAAATGTGAAGGTATCATGTTATCATAAGTGAAAGAAGAACTATAAAATATTGAGAGAACCAGGGGTGCAGCTTGGGGAAGAGTGCTTGCCTAGCATGCATGAGGCCTTGGGTTAAATGCTCAGTATCACAAAAAAGTTTTAAAATAGAAAATAAATAAAACATTAAGAATGGTATGATAAAATTCACTAAAAAAGTAAACAAAATAACATTTAAAAATATATACCCAGAAAAAAATCTCAGATATCTATAAATACATATTTACCTATCTCTAAATAAGGAACTCACAAATGATTTGTTCTCTTCTTTTAATTAAAGTAAATCTTTCTAAAAATTATGAAATAGCTTCAGATTTACAGAAAAATTGTATAGTATAAAGAACTTTAATTTCCTGAATTATTTATCAAAATCATGAAAATAACACTAAAACAATTCAGTTTCATGCCCCCTAAAATGCATGGCACAGCAACATTAATCCAGTTGGCACACTGCGTTTAGTTTTCATGTCCCTTTAGTTTTCTTTCTTATGGAACAGTTCCTATGGATCTTCAGGGTTTCTTTGACTTTCGCGACCTTGACACTGTTGAAGTTTATAAGCGAGTAATTGTGTAGAGTGTCCCTCAAGGAGCGTTTGCCTGGTGTCCCAGATAATTCGATTCTGGTCACACATGGGTGGCAGGACTGTCACGGGGAATGATGGTGTGCTCTTCCCTGTGTTCCGTCAAGGTAGTTTGTGGTTTTAATTTGTCAGGGCTACAGATGTTCATTTTGATTACTTTATTAAAGAGGTATCTTCCAAGCTTCCCCACTGTGAAATTCCTCTTCTTATTCATAACTAAGAAATATGACAGGGAGATAAATACTTTCCCACTATCCAAATATCCATTCCTCATTAGACATTAATTTTAAATTCATGTCATTATAGACACATGGTTTCTTCTTTTATTTTTATACCCCATTAATAACATTATTGTGATGCTCAGTGTGTCCTCTTTGCACAATGAGAGCTTATGTAAGTTAGTTTCTACAGGTTTTTGACTTGCCCCCATCATTCAGTGAGCACTTGTTTGCTTTTGCCACAATAAGATATTCTGGGTTCATCCTATATGTCCTTTTGTTGGGGTCTATGAGGGCAAAGAAAACATGGCCCGAGATCAGGGAACGGGTTTTATTTAGGAATAAAACCTGAATGAAGGTATCTGACCAGGGAGAGAGCCCATGAGAGTCAGAAAGCCCGCTTCCTTACAGGCTAGGGGGTTTTTATGAGGCAAGGAAGAGGGGAGTAACAGGAGTAGTCCTGTAATCTGCTGGTTGGTGTGCTAGTGGTCAGGTCATCTTGGGGCAGGGCAATGGTCAGGGGGCGTTTCTCTTTCTTTGTTCCATTGTTCTCAATTCTCCTCCAGCATGACCTCATCGCCAGACCTCACAGTGCCCACGCCTTTCCTTCCAGCCCTGAAACGAGTCATTTCTCCAAGCCCTGATTTTTTTTTTTTTTTAAACACAGGATGATATTTAAAATCCACAATTTCAGAGCTAAATATGCTGGTTATTACTGGCATATCACTGTTCTCAGGCCCCCTTGGTGTAGAGACCTGGGAAATGCATGTATTTAATCCATACTTATAACTGTATGCATTTGTATGTTCATCTTAATTCCAAGAAAACATCACAGGTTCTTTCCGTTCTTTCCAGGTTTCTCCTTTTCATATTTGCAAATATCTTCCCTGACTGAAAACCCCAGCTCCAATTATTCTTAATATGTTTACAATGATTCTTAATATATTTGCATATTCTACAAGTGCTCGTATTAAGTAGCCAATCTCCAATCCTCCTGTGACTATGACCTCCACTCAGCAGTTCTTTTCCCCAGTTCTGACCTTGAGACCTTCTTCACCTCACTGGGGCTCTGCTTGGCATGTTGGACTGCCCATCTTCAGGGATATCTACATTGCTAGGGTTCCCCATGCTGGGCAGTTCTCCAATCAAGATGTCCTCATAATCCCTCTTGGATTCTTAAAAGAATAGAGTCTCAAGAGGCCCTGGGTCATTGCAACTCCCCTCATGTCAGGCACAGCTTCACCCAAGGGCTCTAAGGTCTGACTGTTCTGGAAGAAAAAGGGGGGAGAAATAAGATGTAATTGGAACTTATGGATATTTTGTAATGTTCTTAAAATAAATATGTATCACTTTTCAATCTGGGCATGGTGGTGCCTATCTATAATACTGAGACAGGAGGCTCACAGGTTCCAGGAGAGCCTTAGCAAGTAGTGAGACTCTTATTAACCTAGTGAGACTCTTATTAACCTAGTGAGACCCTGTTTAAAATAAAAATAAAATAGGGCTGGAGATGTAACTCAGAGGTAGATTGTCCCTGGGTTCAATCCCCAGTACCAGAAAAGTAAGTAAATAAATAAATAAATAATAAATAACAGGGGTTTTTTGTTTGTTTTGTTTTGATTTTAAAGGTCAGATTCTAATGTTAGGCCAAGGGTTAGCAATATTTTTTGTAAAGGGACAAACTGATAAGTATTTTCAGAGTTAAGGTTGAGTAGTGTACAACCACTCAACTTTGCCATTATATAGAACAAGCAAATGGGCATAGCTCTGATCGAATAGTAAGCTTTATTTACACACATGGGCAGCAGGATATATTTGGCCTTCAGGTTGTAGTTTGCAACTCTGCACCCATCATGTGGAGGCCAGAAGCTAAGGTTCAAGCCTAACATCTTTCTTGAATATTGTGAAATCTGGGCAAGTACTTTTACCTCTCCGAGTTTCATCTAAGACTTTTAGGAAGCTTTCATGGACTATTAGATGTGATGGTACATTGTAAACAGTAAAGTGTTAGATAATGTTTTACTCAGAAATGAGTTACATGAGAGGATAAGGTGATGAAAAACTTTGTAAATGTTCCTTGGGGGACAATCCAAAGAAGCTTGAATTTTATTTACTGCTATTTCCAGTGAATATTTACTAATATGAAAATAGATTATGAGGAAGATTAATCTGGCCAGTAATTCATGGAAAAAAATGAAGTAAAACACTAAGAAGCATTTGGTAGGGCCTGAATATGCATAATGATAGAAACAAGTAAATCCAATATAAACTAAAGAAGGGAGAAGCAGTGGGTCTTTAAGACCAATATACCTATACCAAGGAAGGCAAATGGTGAGAAAGGAAAGAAGAAAGAGAGAAGGAGGGAATGGGTTATATTCATTTACATAACAATCACCAAAAACATTCTCATTCTGCAAACAGGCTATTGTCCCTCACATTGAAATTTTGAAAATAAACTGCACATGACACTTTTGTACCAAGAAAATTAACCAGGAAAGAGTTGCCCAAGACTTCAAGTACATTAATTCCAAAGAAGGGAATACCTGCAGACTAAAATAAGAAATATATTCAATAGAATATTAATATATAAAAATAAGGAAGTTTGTCTCAGTCTCTTGCTAATGTTTTTACTAGAAACCTGGGAGGAATAGCCAGTCTTAAGACCATGTTGGCGCTATTTCCCTATCATTTGTCGACATTTGTCGAGCCTCACACATTCATGACTTCAATGCCCTTTAGCATCACTAGTGCCTGATACCAGCTCTGAGTGAAAATCTGCAGAAGGTGAAAGTGTTACCATTAAGCTGTACAAGGATCTTCTGAAAACTGCCACAAAATTTCAAATAAACCTAAACATGCACTAGAAGTTTTGAGTTTACATAAGTAACACACTTTGTTTCTAGCAATGCTGTAATTTGGTTTGCCAGCAAATGCTCTAGTTGAGGAGCTCAGGCAAAATGTGTAAATATATCAATCTGAGATAATAAACCATGTGTTTTTACTTCTTCTCCACTGCCACTTCCTAGCCTTTTTGGAGAAGTGGAGTCGCAATTTGACTCATGGGGTTAATCCTCAAAATAAAACCAAATCATAACATAAAGATCTTTTGATTCTCAAAAGCAGTCGGTCCAGGTATGGGAAAAAAAGATTAGAAAGTAGAAGGAGAAGCAACTTTTCCACCCCTACATTTATAGTCTTGGCTCTACCATTTTTTTAGGACAAGAGATTTTATCTTATTTCTGCTCTATTAAAAACATCACGTACATGGTCCAGTAAAGTAGATGCCCAATAAATAACAAATATAAGATGTTGGGTAAGTCATTTATCTGAACTATATCCATTTTAAAATTTCTACATATTACATGTTAATATGAGGGAAGTTGAGAGCTACATAAAGAGAAGGATTGAAATTCATCCTTAAGTGATAGAAGAGGACATTAAGTTTGTTCAGGAATGGTGGGAAGAAGAATGCTTATGGGTCAGCTGAGAATCCCACCCTGATACTTGGATATAGCAAGAAAGAGCACCCAAGTTGCCCAGTTCCCAGCCCAGTGTTTGAGCCAATCCATTTGTCACTTATTATACATACTTCCACTTTAATGAAGTTCTAATTCCAAGGGCCCATGTCAGATGGGGATGATTTAGAAATGTTTTAGGGACCCGAGGCTTATCAAAGTACTTAAGTGGCCCTGGAATGATTAAAAGAAATGTGTGTGTTCAAATACAAATGAAGAATGATTTGAAGGTTAGGCAAAAGAAATAGCAGATGGTAACTATTAATTATTAGCCTATTATGAAGGCTCAGTCCGGTAGGAAAAAAAGGTATTCTATGTCTGACTCAACATCATCTAACCCTTATAATGCTTGATTTATCATAAAAAGACTAAAGGAAGACATTTTGTCCCTGTGTTGGCATGTTCAAGAGAGAATTGTGTAGCCATTGATGGCATAATACCACATTAAATTTCTGAACATACATGTCAGGGGATTAATAGTCAACAAAGGCCAGGGGCATTATTTCTAACGAACAGTTCTGGAGAAATTATTCTCTATCTCTTGTTCTTAATTAATGCAGTTCTACAAGACTGAGCTGGGCACCATGGGGATTAGAGACCCCCCTCTCAGCCGTGTCTGCATGTAGGTAGCACGTAACAAGCGTGTAGTCGGTTTGTGCCTTAGTCAAACGGTTTTAATAAATCCCTACAAGCATTTCAGATCTGAAGCTAGCAGGGGTGTGTGGGGGGTAATGCTAGACATGAGTTGAGCTTGACTTTATGAATGAAGTGCCTACATGTCATTAATGTTTCAATAGGTCCCCTAACAAGGGTAATTGGGCCTCCAGGGATCTTCACCAAGCCTCCGAGTCTAATCTGCCAGTGGTGAGGATGCTCAGGCCTGGAAGGTAAGCGGAACCATTCCTGTTTTACCTTGAACCCAAGGGTCAAACAGGCCTAAGGGAAATAGTTTGGAACTGTCATTTAACATTATCATCGACATGTACTGTATTTCCAAGCAGCCTGCAAAGGGAACCAGAGGCATGCGTGCATGGCCCAGAGCTGCAGGGTGGTAGCATGTCATATGTCTGGTAACAGAAGGGGATAACCATCCCAGTACAAACTTGACATATATAAATTGATTACATAAGTGGGCAGTGGTGGTCCTTTCAAGTACACTCCTTTTGTTTGAGCTTTACAGTAAAATTACCAGCAGCAGTTTACAATTAAGGGGAATAATAATAACTGAATATGCTTTCATCTGCACATACAATTACAATGAACTGCATGCCTTAATAGGATTGTGAAAAATCTGCGTTTGACCCATACAAAAAAGTAAACATTCTTGTTCTGGATACCATATCATTATCACAACAAAGAGAAACTCCTGAAATCTGATGATTTAAACATCTGGAGAATGTTAATCACTTCAAAATGACGGATGTTTTTTATTTCAGCTTTTGACAGACACACTCCTTTCATAGATAGATGATTATTTACATAAATTACATCATCAATGTGAAAAAAATCGGAATAACTTCAAAGGATAAAATGCTTAATTAAAAAGAGACGTGTATTTCTATTTTTCTCTCTCTCTCTGTGTTTTTCCTTTAAAGGAGGAGTAAAATGGCAAACCCACCAGTTCCGCTGTAGGTAAATATGTCATGAAGAAGTTGTCTTTTTTAATTTCTTCCTGCAGAAGACATTCACCTTTAAGAATAATTACTCTGCATTTAGTGCTCTGAAACCTATCGATTGCTTTGAGTCCACTTCTAATTTCTAAAGTTTCTTCCTTAGTGAAAATGGTAATTTGAAGTTTACCCCATTATTCCAGTAGATGAAACCGAACAGATTCAACCTCAGGTAGATGTCTGAGACTGAGCTGCTCTTTCCATTAAGACTCCTAAATTAGCCTTAGTAGTTGGAAATAAAAAACAAAACAAAAGCTTCTAAAGCAACTTAGCAATGAACCAAGACTTTAATAGACTCAGTTCCTTGTTGATGGAGGGGCTTGGGGGACACTTGGAAACAAAGTTCAATAGTAGTCAAAAAGAGAAAGATTTGAAACCCTGCTCTTGCAGGGAGCAGCACTCAGCACGAGCCGCTCTGGCTGTGGTCCCTCGGGGCTGGTCCCTGACTGGCTGCGTGCTGCCTGGTGCTGGTTGGTAGAGCTGGTGTAATTTGGCTGATCCACTACAATTTCCTCCTACACTCGGAGCTGATCTGCAGGCTGACCTTAGACAATTTGTCTTCTTTCAGGGAGAAATGTCACCCGAAAGGAAGCTATTAAGTCAAGAAGGTAATTCTCTCAGAACGGTCCACTGTATAAACAGAACTTGACCTCAGGTAATTTATTGCTGGTCCCTAACAAAGAGACTTAAGATATAGGCCTGATAGAGTGGAGATCTGAATCCTTCAATAGAAAGGGCCAGCCGAAACCTCATAGGGTTTCTTTTGAATGTCCGTAATTAAAGTATAAGCCAGATTCATATACTCTTCAAACAAGAAGAGTGGCATTTGGTCACTCATTCCATCAACAAATCATAAGTTTGTATTCTCACAGTAAATCCAATGACCACTTTGTTTTTTAACAAATGCAACTTAATTTTGTTAGGCTAAAAACTAAACATCTATGAAGATTATAATTTCTCAGAAACAATAGGTTGAATTCAGTGATGAAGAACCAGGTATATCCCAGATTACTAAGAGTTTTATTTTCTGTTTAACAGAGAGTGGAAAGTAAAAATTTAAATTTCTTAATTCACTGGAGTGAATCAGGTTAGTTGGGGTTTCAGAGACCAATCAATGAGAGAATCTTATGGATCTGGATCTGAGAGTTTCAAACTACTGAGCATGGTGTCCCATGGACTACCTTTGATAGATATTAGAAAGGCTTCTGAAGAAAAAGGAGCGAAAAGAAGAGAAGTAGGAAAGGAAAGGTAAGAAATACATGAGAAAAATGGATTAACTCACTTCTTAATTCCTTGTTATATGGTTACTAGGGTAAAATTTCCCATTATCTATGCACAAATGAGGATTTTTCTGCCTTTTCTATTGCAGTTCTAAATACTAGCCTCCTTAATAGATTAACCACTTCTGAAGTCCAGTTTTGCCACTAATGACTAGTTTCATTGGGAAAGTCTTTATCTTCAATTCACCATCCATAGCCCTCTCTCCCCCAAGATATTCTCTCCTTCCCAAGTCCTTTCCAGATCTACCAGGGTCTGCAGATGGAAGACCACCCACATCCTACAAGTACAAAAGCGCTGAAAACCTGTCAACTACAGCTGACAAAATCGGTTGGGTTAGATTTTAATGCTGTGAATATTTTTCTAAATTTTTTTCCACACAGCACTGCCCAGTGTTGACATTTTAGGTCTCGAAGAAACAGTGTATTAACAAAGCAATATCCTTTGCTTCCTAACTGGCACTAACTTTCAAAGAGATAGTGAGAAAGCCCTGGAATTCCCTCAAGTCTTCATGTGTCCAGTCTATAAAATGGGGCCAACACCACAGCTGAATGCCCTGGTTAAGCTGCAATGCCTCCTTCGAGCTGGCCAAGTGCTTTGAGATCCTCAGAGGAAAATTCTGAAGGAGGAATTGGAGAGTATAATGATGTTTTTCTAAATTGAAAGTGACAACCAGCATTTAGTGGGGGAATCAGAAGACAGAATTGAGAGCAGGAAGCCTTATATTCATTACAACAGATGGTTTAGTTTTCACTGAATGATGAGGAAGGAGCTGAGTGAATGAGCAGAGTATGTCCTTAAAAGATTCAGCAGCCAGCCAATTACACAGGAACAATCTAGCAGTTACTGAAGACTTGCACTGGTCTGTATTATACAAAATAAAACATCCCTACTAGGTTTGACTTTAGATGGTTGAAGTCATAAGGCAGAGGGTTACACTAGTAAATAATAGTGGAATAATTACTGCTGACATGGCTTTAAAAATAGGATTTTTCTCCAATTCTTAACACAGAGATAAACCTATAGCAAATCTGTGATAAATGCCACTTGAAAAAAAATATTGGAGGATTTCACTTCAGGGAAAATGCTTTCATTCACTGCTTGGCTTTTCTTTCATCCTTTGCTCTCCCATCCCTGCTTTTATTTCTTTGAATCATTTTATTTGAAATATAAAACATGCAGAAAAGCATAGAATGTAACATAACCATTTCCTGCCACCAAGATGAAGCAAGTATTAATGTGTTGATATTTGCTTGACATCTCCCTTTCTTGCAGACATAAAATGTTATGTAGCCCCTCAGCCCATCCTAGAAATGAAAACTTATGTGAAGTGGTTTGTAGCATTCTTGTTCATAGGTTTGTACTTGTACTTCATGAGTATTCATTCCTGAACACTGTGCATTATCATTGTGTTTAAAGATTTTCATACATGACATTATATTGTATATGTTCTTTTATTCTCCTGCAACTTTCTAGTGTGTGCATTTATGCATATTGACATGTGTGGGTTTAAGAACAGGATAGCATTCCTTTATCCCTTTATGCAAAAAGGACCAGGCCAAGTCCTCCATAATTGATCTATTGATCCCATTTAGTAGGATGTCAATTCTTTGTCTTTGTTTTTGTTACTATTACAAATGATGCTGAAATGGACTTTTTTTTTTTTACTTAGAGCCTCAAGCACATATAAAACAGTTTTTCTAGAAGAAAAATCTAAGAGTCAAATAAGTAGCTCCTATGGAATAATAATCTTCATCCTTATTATGTGTTGCCAAATTCCTTTCTAAAAATGTCACAAGTTACATTATCATCAGCAATAAATGAGAATTGCTATTTTCTTACATCACCAACATGATGTAATCTCACTAATTAATTTTTGTCAAGATATAAACCAAGAGAGAAAGGAGCAAAGGGAATAAATAATTCACAGGAATATAAGTAATCATAAAAATAGAAAAATATACTCAATATCAGTGGTCAGGGAAATTCAAATTGAAACTTCAATGAGGTAGTTTCACAACTATTAAATTGACAAAAAATTACTGTAAAAATAATTTTGATTAGAATTCTATTGAATTCTAACCTATTTGATAAAAATAGCTATTTTTGTAATACTAATTCTTCCCATCCATAAATGTAATGCAGTGGTGAATTTTATGTGTTAGCTTGATTTGACCACAGGGTGCTCAGATACTTGGATAAACATTATTCTGGATGTTTCTGATGAGTGTCTTTGAATGAGATTAACATTTAAATGGGAAGACTGGGTAAAACAGACTATAGTCTTTATTGCAGGTGGGTCTTACCAGTTGAAGGCCTGAGTAGAACAAAAAGACTTACCGTCCCCTTGGTGAGAAGAATTCTTTGCTTACCACTGCCTTGAAACTGCACCATTGGCTTTTTTCCTACCTTTGGATTCAGACTGCAACATTGGCTCTACCTACACCATCTGCTCTCTTGGTTATGAGGCCTTTATACTTGGCCTGGGAGTCCAGCTTGCCAACTTACTCTGACAATTGTGGGACTTGCCTGCCTTCACGATCACATGAACTAATTCCTTCTAATAAATTTCTTCATCTATTTTTTAGTTCCTTTTTTTCTGATTTTTCATAGAAGTCTTTCACATCTTTTATAGATTAATTCTTGAGTGTATAGATTTTATTGATTTCATAAAAATATCTTTTTATAATTTGATTTTATAATTTCGTGCTTGAGGATACATATTACAAAAAATGAACCTGAATTATGATATTGTTTCCAGAATCTAGCTAAACTTTGCTATTGTTTCTAATATTTATTTATCTTGGATATATAGGCTATCATATCACTAAATATTAATTTTTTTTCTACTTTCTAATCCTGTGTAGTCCATTCTCAGATTTTAAAGTATTGACCTCATATACATTTGTAAAAGTTGAATAAATGCAATAATGAAAAAATGAAACATTTCAATCACCTGAAAAATTGAACTCTCAATCCTATAGACCAAAACAGGATGACAGAGGACTGAACACTGCTTCAGGAAATTAGTCAAAGACCCAAGTATCTTCCCTTGTGTGACTCATACATTTTATAGACCTTTTTTATTGACATTCAGTCACAGAGATAAAGAGCCTAGAGGATTGCATACAAGGTTTCTTCTTGGTCCAAATCTGAAAGTTGTATACATTAGGTATACTTCAGTCATCAGATTCTACCTAATTGCAAAAGAATCTTAGAGATCTGAGCCATATGCCCAGGAAGAAAAAGAAATAATATTGATGAATACATAATGGTTATTTGTGGTATCCCAGTTTTCTGTAGATAAAAAAAAAAGAATCTGAATTGCAGGACCAAAAGCATATGCATTTTTTCAAGGTTTTGCGTTACTTTTCAATTTTATTTTTGTACACAATGTAATATGGGGCTTCTATGGTTACATATAGAGTGGCTTTTTGAAGAGTTCATAAATTGGTGTTTGGAGTTGATATAATTGAGTCTTGAGGGTTACAATCCCATTATAATGGATGTACCTGGTAGTACCCAGTAGGCTGGTAGAGTGTGGCTGGAGGTGGATCCTTGGGGGTGCAGCCTTAAGGATGATATTTGGTTCCTCCTGCTCTCTCTCTCTTGTTTCTGGCCTCTATGATGTGAAGGGCACAACCCATGTGTTCTCCGTCTCTCTGCTTCCTCCTGCCATGCCCTGAGATCCATGGTCAATAGTCTCACATGGACTGAGCCCAAAACTGTAAGAAAGCAAATCTTCTTTCCTCTAAGTTATATGGTCAGTCTTTTAGGTTATAGTTGCAAGAATGCTGACTGGAACAGGGTTATTGGTATAATTTCAAATTCTCCTCAGCCACTGGAACAATATACAGTTAAGATTCATTAAAAAAATAAATTAGACCTGTCCAAAACTTCTATCATTTATGAAGTTATAGTAACAGTATAGCATTTCTTTTATCTAAAGACAGGCTGTTAATAGAGTATATTGCTAAGAATTGCATTAGCTGCTCCATTCCAATGGGAGCATCTTTATCTTCACTAAATCAGGTAACAATAGGAATGGCAGGAGGAGAATTCATGAAAGAACATCCGAAAGGTCTGGGGGAGGGAGAAGGTGGTGATACAGGAGAGCGCTGCCATAGAGAAGCTGCTCCAACTCTTGCTGAAAGAACTTCCTCTTTCTCTGGCCAGAGAGCCTCTCTGAATCTCACCCAACTGTATTGACCATCATCATGTACATACACAGTTTCATTTACACTAAAGTTTAATATCTGGAAGAATATTTCCTCTTCATTGTTTCTGCTTCTGCACTTCAAACCTTCATTTGGCATTTCCAAGGAAGTTTCCATACCATTGGTCAGCTATATACCAAGTTCTCTGTGAAGACTATAGACCACTGTTAGGCTATGCATTCTCACACAGGAATGCTATGCTTGTGATAATGAAGAATTTTAATTTCTTGATTTTCTGTGGAGAAATATCAATAACATGATGACATGTTTAGGAGTCTAGCATCCAGAAAACAGAAGGTTAGTAGTATGTTAGTTACCTAGGAAACAAGCAATTTCCAACAGGAAAAGTTCTAACCTGGTGACTTCTGTGTGACTAAAGGCCAGGTTACCAACCATGGTAACTGTCTCTACAGCCCTCATCCCAGATTTTTCCAGTCTCCCCTGCTAATCAAGCCATAGGTACTATTCAGAATAAGAAACCTCTAGGAGATTCAGATCTGAATGTAATTTTTCCATGTTGTGGCAAAAAGTACTACAGAGAAACTTCTTCCCTCCAAGAACCACTGTGACTAGTCAATGCAGAGATGGCTGAAATTCCTAACTGTGAAAAGCAGTAGCAAATTTGCTAATCAGAATTGCCAAGAAGATGGAAACAATATGCTAATTTATTCTGAAAGCAACATTTAAAAGCTAGGTATGCTAATACTAACCCCCAAATCTACTTAGCTCATTCACACATTTGTTTAGTTTGCTAATATCCCCTCTGGTGTGAGGCTATCTAGAAATAACATTTCTCTTACTGCTTTCAATTCTTTGCATCTTGTCTCTTGCTTATTCTGTTTTCAATATTTTTTCTTTTCTCCTTCCACTT
>PVLC010029052.1:0-20510 GCA_004027655.1 Graphiurus murinus
GAGGCTGGCCGAGAACCCGGATCCTCTGGTCTCAGCCTCCCGAATGCTGGGATTACAAGCGTGCGCCACCACGCCCGGCTGTTAGCCACTTCTGCTATAACACAGAGCAATCCTACTTTTCCCTCCTCACTGTCTTCCCTTCCCCATGGCCTTCTCCACCTCACTGCAGTTCCTCAGCCCCGGTATTTCTCTTAACTGCTCCTTTGCATCATTCAGGCTTCTGCTTACATGCCACCTCTGCAGACCAACCCTCTTTATTGCCTTGCCCCCCATTCTTTTGTAATGTTAAAGAATGATTTTCATCCAGCACGTGACACTGTCTGAAATTCGAGTTTTGCTTACTGACCATCTTCAGTTGATAGAAGCTCCTTAAGAATAGGAGTTTCAGCCGGGCGTGGTGGCGCACGCTTGTAATCCCAGCATTCAGGTGGCTGAGACCGGAGGATCCGGGTTCGAGGCCAGCCTCAGCTACCTAGTGAGGCACTCCACAACTTAGTGACCCGGTTTCAATATAAAGAATAAAAAATACGGCTGGGGGTATAGCTCAGAGGTAGAACGCCCCTGAGTTCAATCCCTAGTACCTCAAAAAAAAAAAAAAAGAATAGGAGTTTCTTGTTCACCACTGTATTTCTCAGACCCTGAAACAGTGCTTGGAAATTTTAAGTTTAAATATTTGTTGCATAAATAAAATGAAGAGCAGCCAATGGTGATCCTTAATGGAATGAGAGAACAAAAACTTACTTTATACTTGCCTGTAATCCTAGTAGTTGGGAAGCTGAGACAGGAGGATCGCAGGTTTGCGGCCAGAAACTTAAGGAGACTCTCAGCAACTTAGTGAGACCCTGTTTCAAAATACAAAAATAAAATAGGGCTCAGGGTATAGCTCTGAGACAGAAAGACCCTGGGTTCAATCTTCAGTAACACACACACACACACACACACACGTACGCACGCACGCACACACGCACGCACGTACACAAGTTACTTTATGTGCTCATTATACATACTTAAGTAGAAATGGCTGTCCTCTTCTAGTTAGACTAATAATTATGTGGTATTTTTTAAAGAGATGATAAGGCATATAAAATTATTAAAATACCTTATTTCTCTTCTGCTGGCAAGTAGCCAGTTGTGGCTAATATATTATCAATAGACTGAATATCTTGTTTTATCCCAAAGGAAAAAAGTCAAGCATAGGAGCCTCACCTTCCCCCTTACCCCCCACCAAGAAATGTTAGAAAATTGGCTAAAATCAAAGCAGAGTAGATAGAGTGATTAGAGAGTCAGTGACATATTTGTGAATATGAAAGCTATCCCTGTCATGGGTGCAAAGCCATGAGGGCAGAGCAAATCTTAAGTCACATAAAGATATAGACAAAAACTTTTTCCTTTCTGTATCAGTTATTTTACCACTTTTACATTTTGTGGCTTGGGGTATATAATGAAAAGAGCATAGGTCAGGCCAGAAACCCTGTGACTTGGCCAAGGTCCTGAGTCACTTGCAGGGGTGCTAATATCCTTCTACTGGGTGACTGTGAGGATCAAATGAGATAAGGAGTGTGAACATTCTTTGTATATTAGGAAGTTTTTTTTTTGTTTTGTTTTGTTTTGTTTTGTTTTGTTTTGAGGTACTGGGGATTGAACTCAGGGGCATTCTACCTCCAAGCTACACCCCCAGCCCTATTTTTTTTAATCTTTATTTTTGAAACAGGGTCTCACTAAGTTGCAGAGTGCCTCACTACGTAGCTGAGGCTGGCCGCAAACCCGGATCCTCCGGTCTCAGCCTCCCGAATGCTGGGATTACAAGCGTACGCCACCACACCCAGCTTATTAGGAAGTATTTAAAAAAAAAAAAAAAAATGCTGCAAGATCTCTTTTGACCCTGTTCCATCACAGTTCCATTTTTATAATAATTTAGATTCCTTATTTATTTAATGGGGAGAATAACTGTAACTAATAATAATAGGGCTTGAGTTCCCATTATACCTAGTACAGAGCTGACACAGACGTCCAGTAAATATTTGTGGGATTAAAGGAGAAGCTAGTGAAAGACTATCAATTTCTTCTCTGAATAAAGCATAAAAGAAACTATTGGCCAGGCATGGTGACTCATGCCTGTAAACCCTGTACTTGGGAGGCTGAGACAGGAGGATTGCAGGTTTGAGGATAGCCTCAGCAAGTGAGACTCTCATCAACCTAGTGAGACCATGTTTTTATTTTATTTTATTCATTTATTATATTTCTTTTACGGTACCGGGGATTGAACTCAGAGGCGTTCTACCTCCAAGATATACCCCCCACCCTATTTTTTATTCTTTTTTATTTTGAAACAGGGTCTCATTAAGTTGCAGAGGGCCTCACTAAGTAGCTGAGGCTGGCCGCAAACCCGGATCCTCTGGTCTCAGCCTCCCAAAATGCTGGGATTACAAGCATGCGCCACCACGCCCTGTGAGACTGTGTTTTTAAATAAATAAAATTGGATTAGACATCCTAAGGGGCATTCTACCTCCAAGTTACATCCCCAGACCTATTTTTTATTCTGTATTTTGAAGCAGGGTCTCACTAAGAATCACAGGAGAAGCCGGGCGTGGTGGCGCACGCTTGTAATCCCAGCATTTGAGAGGCTGAGACCGGAGGATCCGGGTTCGTGGCCAGCCTCAGCTACCTAGTGAGGCACTCCGCAACTCAGTGAGACTCGGTTTCAAAATAAAGAATAAAAAATAGGGCTGGGGATGTAGCTCTGAGGTAGAATGCCCCTGGGTTCAATCCCCAGTACTGCAAAAAAAAAAAAAAAAAAGAATCACAGGAGAACCTATGATTCTCCTGTCTCAGCCTCCCAAGTACTGGGATTACAAGCGTGTGCCAACAGGCCTAGCAAAAAATATGTTTAAACAGCTTAGCTAGCCTGGCATAGTGGCACACGCTTGTAATTCCAATACTTGGGAGGCCGAGACAGGAGGATTGCAGACTCTCAGCCAGCCTTACCTACTTAGTGAGGCCTTCTGCAACTTAATGAGACTCTGTGTCAAAATAAAAAATTAAAAGTAGGGCTGGGGGAGTACTTGGGAGGCTGAGACAGGAGGATCCAGGTTCGCAACCAGCCTCAGCTACTTAGTGAGGCCCTCAAAAACTTAGTAAGACCCTGTTTCAAAATAAAGAATAAAAAATAGGACTAGAGGTGTAGCTCGGAGGTAGAATGCCCCTAGGTTCAATCCCCAGTATCACCAAAAAATTTTTTTAAAATAGGGCTGAGGATGTAGCTTGGAGGTAGAATGCCCCTTGGGTTCAATCCCCAGTTCCGCAAAAAAAAAGAAAAAAAAAAAAAAAGAAAGAGAGAGAGAAAAAGAAAAAAGAGCTTAGCTAATGATTCTTGTATAACTTATTATGCTTTTCCACACCTCAGATTGTACTCCAGATTGTCCTTACTTAAGTCAGAGAATATATAAAATCATAATTTATTGTTTAAATCTTTGGGGACATTATAAAGAAAAGAAAACTAATAGTGAAAAATTATCTGATTATTGAATTTTTGGTTTAAAATAGCTTTGTGATCTATATTGGCTTTTCTTTTTTTCAATTATTGATTCTTTTTCTATCCCCAGGTGCTATACTTGTATTTTTACCAGGACTAGCAGAAATCAAAATGCTTTATGAACAGCTGCAGTCTAACTCTCTTTTCAACAACCGACGTAGTAATCGGTAAGCTAATTGCTTCTGTATCTTTAATCATCCATTGCAGTTGTCTACAAGATGAATAGCCAGAAGGCTCACTTTGTAGGTCTCACCTTCTTTAGACTGTAGTGTCATTCCTCAAACATGTTTGTTTATGCCAGCTGGAAATGGACAAACCTGTCTGCTCCAGGACATCAGTTATTCCAGTCCATCAAAGAAAGCTATTTCTCTTCACTTAGCATAGTGACTCAGCAAACTTGCATGTAATTTCAGTTGCCACATCCCTGGGAGGAGAGGAAGATGGGGGAAAGCCAGCACTCCCAACAACAAAGAAATGGTGCCATTTTGAGAGAAATAATTTTCAGTAGTTCCTATTCTAGAAGCAAGGCATATTGGGTGTGTCTTCACATCTAAGGGAGAAACTAGCTATCAAATGGATACTCTCTAAAAATGTAAGAATGCAATTTCTTAGCTTACATCACTGTCTTTGCCACTCTTTCTCTGAATTTAAAGATGAAGAAAGATTAATCTCTGATGATTAATTTGTTCTAAGTTTGTTACTTGCACGATCTCAATTATTTATTCTCCTGGACTGTTG
Source organism: Graphiurus murinus (assembly GCA_004027655.1). Taxonomy (NCBI): domain Eukaryota; kingdom Metazoa; phylum Chordata; class Mammalia; order Rodentia; family Gliridae; genus Graphiurus; species Graphiurus murinus. Next base: position 4,271 of record PVLC010029052.1, read on the forward strand.
ACTACTGAATTATACTCTAGCACTTTTTCCCAAGTTGGTACAAGATTTTTAGTTCCTAGAACTGATAAAGAACCTTCCCATTCAAAAGATCCAGGGCTTGAGGACAAGTGCAGAGAAGCTGCTGATATGTGGGGTTGTACTGATAGTTTTAATAGAAATTTACCGACTGTAATCCAATTCAGTGCTTTGTGCCAGAATATTTATGTGATTTTATTTCCTTTCAGGTGTGTTATTCATCCACTTCACTCATCCTTATCCAGTGAAGAGCAACAGGCTGTTTTTGTAAAACCTCCAATAGGTATAACTAAGATAATCATTTCCACCAACATTGCTGAGACATCCATAACCATTGATGATGTTGTCTACGTCATTGATTCCGGGAAAATGAAAGAAAAGAGGTATTCTCTTTGGGTGATGTACTAGAGGGGTTAAAGATGCTTCATTAGGATGACACTGCTGCTAATGGCTAATGCTAAGGTACTGGATTTCTGTTCTAAAAATACTTTTTTTTTTTTGCAATACTGGGGATTGAACTTAGGGGCATTCTACCTCCGAGCTATACACCCAGCCCTATTTTTTATTCTTTATTTTGAAACCGAGTCTCATTAAGTTGCGGAGTGCCTCACTAGGTAGCTGAGGCTGGCCGCAAACCCAGATCCTCCGGTCTCAGCCTCCCAAATGCTGGGATTACAAGCGTGCGCCACCACACCCCGCTTCTAAAAATACTTTTTGGAAATTATATGTGGATTTGTGAACAGTTCTATAGCCAGGACCATGAATCTTAAAGTCAAACAAAGTGGAAAGTTTAAGGTTTTATTTTGGATGTGCTTAGATGAAAAAGAGTTAACTAAAGAAACTGTATGAAGTGGCACTTGATGCCATTTAAATCAGCACCACCTGTTCCCTGGGGACTCATCTATCTTCGATGGCACACACTTGTAATCCCAGTATTTGGAAGGCTGAGATCAGAGGATTCGGGTTCGTGGCCAGCCTCAGCTATTTAGTGAAGCCCTCCACAACTTTGGGAGACCCTGTTTCAAAATAAAGAATAAAAAATAGGGATGGGAGCCGGGCGTGGTGGCGCACGCTTGTAATCCCAGCATTTGGGAGGCTGAGACCGGAGGATCCGGGTTCACGGCCAGCCTCAGCTACCTAGTGAGGCACTCCGCAACTTAGTGAGACTCGGTTTCAAAAATAAAGAATAAAAAATAGGGCTGGGGGTGTAGCTTGGAGGTAGAATGCCCCTGAGTTCAATCCCCAGTACCGCAAAAAAAAAAAAAAAAAATAGGGATGGGGGTATTGGGGGTAGAATGCCCCTGGGTTCAATCCCCAGTACCGCAAAAAAAAAAAAAAGAACATACAGGGTACTATGTCCTTCCATAGATGTAAGGTGGTTCATCTATTTTATTCATGTAAAATAACTTAATTTTTATTGCTTTTTCCTTTATAGATATGATGCCAGCAAAGGGATGGAAAGTCTAGAGGATACTTTTGTATCTCAAGCCAATGCTCTGCAAAGAAAAGGTCGAGCAGGCCGAGTTGCATCTGGGGTCTGCTTTCATTTATTCACTAGCCATCACTACAATCACCAACTTTTAAAGCAGCAGCTGCCAGAAATGCAAAGAGTGCCATTGGAGCAGCTCTGTCTAAGGTTACATTGATTTCTTGTTTTCTACTTTCAAAAGGTCTAAATATAGACGGGAGCGGTGATGTACACTTGTAATTCCAGGATTTGGGAGGCTGAGACAGGAGGATCGCAGGTTCAAGGCCAGCCTCAGCAACTTAGCGAGGTCCCTCAGCAAGACCCTGTTTCAAAATACGAAAGGGCTAGGGATGTAGCTCGGAGGTAGAATGCCCTTGGTTTCAAACCCCAATACCACACACACAAAATTTTTTTTTTTTCTTTCAGTACTAGGGATTGAACTCAGGGGCATTCTGCCTCTGAGCTACATTCCCAGTCCTATTTTTTATTCTTTATTTTGAAACGGTCTCACTAAATTGCGGAGGGCCTCACTAAGTAGCTGAGGCTGGCTGTGAACCTGGATCCTCCAGTCTCAGCCTCCCAAGTACTGGGATTACAAGCATGTACCACCATGTCCAGCTACAAAAAAATTATTAAACTAGCATAATATGGTTTATTAAGACATATGTCTGAAGCCGGGCGTGGTGGCGCACGCTTGTAATCCCAGCATTCGGGAGGCTGAGACCGGAGGATCCGGGTTCGCGACCAGCCTCAGCTACCTAGTGAGGCCCTCCGCAACTTAGTGAGACTTGGTTTCAAAATAAAGAATAAAAAAATAGGGCTGGGGGTGTAGCTTGGAGGTAGAATGCCCCTGAGTTCAATCCCCAGTACCGCAAAAAAAAAAAAAAAAAAAAAGATATATGTCTGAGAAATTGTAAATTGTCACTCAAAAAAGAAACTATTTCTCAAGCCGGGCGTGGTGGCGCACGCTTGTAATCTCAGTACTTGGGAGGCTGAGACAGGAGGATCCAGGTTCGCAGCCAGCCTCAGCTACCTAGTGAGGCACTCCGAAACTTAGTGAGGCCCTATTTCAAAATAAAGAATAAAAAATAGGGCTGGGAGTGTAACTCAGAGGTAGAACGCCCCTGAGTTCAATCCCCAGTACCGCAAAAATAAATAAAAAATAAAAGAAACTATTTCTCTACATCATTCCACCAGATATAAAATTGACAGATTACTTTGTTTTCTTTTTTCAGAATTAAAATTTTGGAGATGTTTAACGAACACAGTCTCCAGTCTGTATTCTCTCGGCTCATTGAACCTCCACATGCTGATTCTCTCCGTGCCTCAAAAATACGATTACGAGACTTGGGAGCATTAACTCCAGATGAAAAACTGACCCCTCTAGGCTATCACTTGGCCTCTCTGCCTGTGGATGTGAGAATTGGCAAACTGATGCTTTTTGGGTCCATCTTCCGCTGTTTGGATCCTGCTCTCACCATTGCTGCCAGCTTGGCCTTTAAGTCTCCTTTTGTGAGTAAACAACATTCATGTAAGCTAGAGCTCATGCTAGGTCTCCAAGGGACACTGGTTGCTTGGGGGAGAGGGTATCCCCTAAAAATTTGCTTGTGTGTTCAATATGAATTGTGTGTGTGTGTGTGTGTGTGTGTGTGGTACTGGGGATTGAACTCAGGGCGTTCTACCTTCGAGCTATACCCCCAGTCCAATTTTTTTATTCTTTATTTTGAAACCAGGTATCACTAAGTTGCAGAGTGCCTCACTAGGTAGCTGAGGCTGGCCACGAACCCGGATCCTCCAGTCTCAGCCTCCCAAATGTTGGGATTACAAGCATGCGCCACCATGCCCGGCTCTCAATATGAATTTTTTAGGGTACAATGTCATCTGAGTCTCAAAGAGATCCATGACTCAAATAAAGACTTAAGAACTAGAGATAGCCGGGCGTGGTGGCGCACGCTTGTAATCCCAGCATTTGGGAGGCTGATACCGGAGAATCCGGGTTCACTGTCAACCTCAGCTACCTAGTCAGGCATTCCGCAACTTAGTTAGACCCTGTTTCAAAATAAAGAATAAAAAATAGGGCTAGGGATATAGCTCAGAGTAGAATGCCCCTGAGTTCAATCCCCAGTACTGCAAAAAAAAAAAAAAAAAAAAAAAAAAAAAAAAAAAAAAAAAAAAAAAAAAAAAAAAAAAAAAAAAAGAACTAGAGATAAAATTTACTAAAAATACCTGTAGCCAGGCATGATGGTACATGCCTCTAATCCCAGGGGTTAGGAGGCTGAGACAGGAGGATCACAGGTTCAAGGCCAGCCTCAGTAACTTAGCAAGACCCTGTTTCGAAATAAAAAATAGAAAATAGGGCTAGGGGTATAGCTCAGAGGTAGAACATCCCTGGGTTTAATTCGCAGTACAAAAAAAAAAAAAGGTAGTAAATGCACTGAAGCACTTTTAAAAATAACTGTATTGAAATACACATATACAGTTTACCCATTTAAAGTATACAATTCGCTGGGTGTGTTGGCACACGCTTGTAATCCCAGTACTTGGGAGGCTGAGACAGGAGGATCCTGGTTCGTAGCCAGCCTCAGCTACTTAGTGAGGCCCTCTGCAACTTAGTGAGACCCTGTTTCCAAATAAAGAATAAAAAAAATTAGGGATAAGGATGTAGCTTGGAGGTAGAATGTCCCTGGGTTCCATCCCCAGTCCCACAAAAAAAAAAAAAAAGTATACAATTCAGTAGTCTTTAGGAGCTAGAATGTAGTTCAGTGGCAGGTCACTTAGCATGTGTGAGGTCCTAGGTTCAATCCCTAGCACCAAAAATGATAAAACTAAGTACCAGAAGACATGACATAGCTCACTTGGGGACACATAGTTGGTATCAACATTGTGAATAGGAATTTCATTGCTTATTTTTCAAATCATCTAAATAAACCGGTCACTGTTTTATTGCAGTTCATGAGTTAGTATATATGGGGCTGGGGGAGTAGTGCAAATTTACTTCTCTGCTCATTTACAAATTTGTAGGGAAAAGAAAGAACTGTAAATATTATATAAAAAAAATATAAAGATATAAAAAAAAGAAGAAAACATTAGTCATGGGTATAAAAGTAGGAGAAACTAAAATATAAAAGATGAACAAGAATCCATAAAATAGCACTTGGCTAGCATGTACAAGATCCTGGGTTCAATCCCAAGCATTATAAAAAATTAAAAAAAAGAATCTGTAAGACAGAACTACCACAGAGATAATAAACTTTTTTACTTTAGATGTAGCTTTTAGAATGAGTGACTCTTTGATGATTCTTACCACTTGGAACTAAAAGACCCAAAAGAGCTTATTTTGAGTGGGCAGACAGACTCACAGGACAAAAAGACCATTAGCTTGCAGTTACTGCCATACTTGCCTTTAACCAGCAACCTGCTCACACAAAGGGCTTTCACAGGGCAGCTGGCTTCAGTAATAGGAAAGTGCGATTTGAAACCTCAGATAAAATATGTCCTTCAAATCCAGTTTTCCTCACTTAGGTATCTCCTTGGGATAAAAAAGAGGAAGCCAACCAGAAAAAGCTGGAATTTGCATTCGCAAATAGTGACTATCTGGCCCTTCTACGAGCATATAAAGTAAGTATATACTGAATAGCATAGGTTTATTACCAAAGTTGGCACCAAAAATAGTAAGTTCAATTTGATTTTCTCCAAAATTTAGGGATGGCAGCTGAGTACAAAAGAAGGTATGCGTGCAAGTTACAATTACTGCAGACAAAACTTCTTGTCAGGAAGAGTTCTGCAGGTGAGTTGTTTCTGTGGCCATTTGTTTTCCTTCTTTTGCCAAACATTGTAATGACTGGACAGAGGGCATTGCAACCTTATCTCACTTGTCTGTCTTGACATTGAAAATGTTATTTCTAGAATGTGCTTGGCTTTCCCAGCTGTGTAAAATGAACTCCTGAACTATGACATCAGGCCTCTGTGTTGAAACTTTCAACTGATCTTTCTCCTCAGTGGCAAATTTGTGTATTTTCTTTCTTCCTTTTTTTTTTTTTTTTTTGGTACTGGGGATTGAACCCCAACAGCATTCTACCTCCAGGCTATACCCCCAGACCTTTTTATTTTTTTATTTATTTTTTATTTTTATTTATTTATTTATTTAGTGTGGGGGAGGGGTACTGGGGATTGAACCCAGGGGTATTCTACCTCCAAGCTATACTCTCAGTCCTATTTTTTTATTCCTAATTTTGAAACAGGGTCTCACTAAGTTGCTGAGGGCCTCACTAAGTAGCAGAGGCTGGCCACAAACCTATGATCCTCCTGTCTCAGCCTCCTAAGTACTAGAACTACAAGCATACACCACCATGCCTGGCTCATTTTTTTATTTTAAAACAGGATGTTGCAAAGTTACTGTGGCTGGTCTTGAACCTTCATCGTCTTGTCTCAGCCTCCCAAATACTGGGATTATAGGTATGTACCACCACACCTGGTTGTGTTTTCTTAATATGGAAGATAGAGTAGAATATTGGCACAGTGGATATTACTGCTTACTAGTAGTCAGTTTTCTCATTAATTATACCAGGCATTCCCCCCAACCCCCCTCCTATATTAGGGATGGAATCCAGGACCATCTCACTAACTTGCCCAGGCTGGCAAGTAATCCTCCTGCCTCAGTTTCCCAAATTGCTGGGATTATAAGCATGTACCACTGTACCTCCCCAGTTGACTGTAGGCTTTTTATAAGATCTCATTTAAAACCTTCTGATAAAATAGAAATTTGTGTATTTAACTCCTGGTTTTATTTTTCCATGTTATCCATGTAAGATAGTCCAAGAAAATACTTAAATTGTCATCAAGACACAGGGTAGTGTTGCTTAGCTTTCAGTTACTTGGATTATCATTATCTCCTTCTCTAGTGTCAAATATGTAACCTGTTTTTTTTGGGGGGAGGGTTGTAGTACTGGGAATTGAACCCAGGGCCTCACACATGTAAGGCAAGTGCTCTACACTGACCTTTACACCCAGCCATTTTTGTTTCTTTGTTTTAAAGAAACTAGTCTTGCTGGGTGTGGTGGCACAAGCCTATAATCTCAGTACTTGAGGAGTTGAGACCGGAAGATGGCAGGTTCAAGGCCAGCCTCAGCAACTTAGTGAAACCCCGAGCAACTTCCGGAGACTCAGTTTCAAAATAAAAAGGGCTTGGGGAGGGAGGGTAACTTGGAGGTAGAATGTCCCTGAGTTTGATCCCCAAGATGGATGGATAAGAAATTGGATCTTGCTGTGTTGCCCAGACTGAACTTGGACTCTTGGGCTCCAACAATCCGTCCACTTCAACATCCCAGGAGCTAGAATTAGGTGTGCATGGCTGTGCTCAACTCTTCTAGCCTGTTTTTGAACAGAAGCCACAGGGAAAGAGATTTCTACTATTCTTTTTCTTTGTGTTCAACTTCACAAAGGAGTGTCTAAATCTAAAACAATAATATCCCCATTCCTAAGAACAGATGTGAAAGCCGGGCGTGGTGGCGCATGCTTGTAATCCCAGCATTTGGGAGGCTGAGACAGGAGGATCCGGGTTTGCGGCCAGCCTCAGCTACCTAGTGAGGCACTCCGCAACTTAGTGAGACTCGGTTTCAAAATAAAGAATCAAAATAGGGCTGGGGGTATAGCTTGGAGGTAGATCGCCCCTGAGTTCAATCCCCAGTACCACAAAAAAAAAAAAGAAAAAGAAAAAGAACAGATGTGAGCCGGCAAGACAAGACAGGACAAAGAGGGAAATTTCTGCCAAGTTCCATTGGGAGAAATGTTAGCTACTCTAGGCCTAGGTAAGGAACTAAAAAGACTTGAGCAGAAATGCAAACAAAAGAAAACTAGATAGGAGACAATAGTACCACAGGCAAAATAAAATACATTTTTTTCTGTCCTAAGAATTTTTGGGAAAATCAAACCTACTCCAACTTCAAAAAAATATGTCTAAAAATGTAATATAGGCCAGATGTGGTGGTACATGCCTATAATCCCAATACTTGGGAGACTAAGACAGGAGGATCACAGGTTCAAGGCCAGCCTCAGCAACTTAGGAGACCCTATTTCAAAATAAAATAGGGCTAGAGGGAGATAACTTGGATTTCAATACCCCTGGGTTCAATCCCTGGTACCAAATAAAACAAAATAAATAAAATGTAAAATAAAGCCAGGCGTGGTGGCACACATCTGTAATCCTAGTACTTGTGAGGCTGAAACTGGAGGTTGATAGGTTCAAAGCCAGCCTCAGCTACTTATCGAGGTTCTCAGGAACTTAGTGAGACCTTGTTTCAAAAAGGAGAAAGTGAAATAGGGCTGGGCTGTAGTTCAGAGGTAGAATGCCCCTATGTTCCATCCACAATGCCTAAAATATAAAAATAAAAAAGTAATACAGAGTTAAGCCAGCCGTGGTGGCGCATGCTTATAATCCCAGCATTTGGGAGGCTGAGACAGTGTCTAAATCTAAAACAATAATATCCCCATTCCTAAGAACAGATGTGAAAGCCGGGCATGGTGGCGCATGCTTGTAATCCCAGCATTTGGGAGGCTGAGACAGGAGGATCTGGGTTTGCGGCTAGCCTCGGCTACCTAGTGAGGCACTCCGAAACTTAGTGAGACCCTGTTTCAAAAGAAAGAATAAAAAATAGGGCTGGGGCTGTAGCTCGGAGGTAAAATGTCCCCAGGTTCCATCCCCAGTACCACAAAAAAAAAGTAATATAGAGTTAAATAAATGATCTGTGGGTTTTCTCACATTTTTTAAGTTATGTGTAACTCTGCCTACCAGTTTGTATAAGTGAAAAGTGCCTTTTTGGAAATGACCAGACAAGATTATCTTTATACGAATTTGATGAGTCCATGTGAGCCTCACTGCTAACCGCTGACAGGCCATGTTTCTGTGGTCACTCATTGTTGTGAGCCTGGGCACCCACCTTTGATATACCATTGCCCTTTCTTTAAGGTTTTTCCACTTCTTTCAGGAAATGGCCAGCCTCAAACGACAGTTCACTGAACTATTATCGGACATAGGGTTTGTAAAGGTGGGACTCAGAGCCAGGGAAATTGAGAAAAGGGCCCAAGCAGGAGATGGGGTCCTGGATGCCACAGGAGAAGAGGTAAAGAATGCGTGGTCACTTCTTACATCCCTTTATTTAGCACATGAATAAAATATGAACTCGGACATATTAGACATTCTTCAACAATTAAGCCCATGAGCAGGGATTAATAGCATTTTTGGTTTTCTTCTTTCTGTAAATTTTCAGCTAAAATGCATGAGAACAGGAGGGTTTTCTGTTCATTGTTGCTGTTTGTTTTGTTTTTTAATTTCCACTGGTTCTTGATAAATTCATACAAGTTTCTCAAATCAGGCCAGATTTTCCAACTAAGGACAGTCTTTTATATCATTATAGGAAGAGCACTTCTTCAAGAAGAACTTGATGCTATTCAATTCTGGAGATTCTGAAGATCTCATGAATCAGAATCTCTCTCCAATAGCCGGGCGTGGTGGCGCACGCTTGTAATCCCAGCATTTGGGAGGCTGAGACCAGAGGATCCAGGTTCGCGGCCAGCCTCAGCTACCTAGTGAGGCACTCCGCAACTTAGTGAGACCTGGTTTCAAAATAAAGAATAAAAAAATAGGACTTGGGGTATAGCTCGGAGGTAGAATGCCCCTGAGTTCAATCCCCAGTACCACACACACACAAAAAAAGAATCTCTCTCCACTGATACTTAACAACACTGGCTTTTTTTTTTTTTTTGCAGTACTGGGGATTGAACCCAGGGGAATTCTACCCCCGAGCTATACCCCCAGCCCTATTTTTTTATTCTTTATTTTGAAACTGAGTCTCACTAAGTTGCAGAGTGCCTCACTAGGTAGCTGAGGCTGGCCGCGAACCCGGATCCTCCGGTCTCAGCCTCCCAAATGCTGGGATTACAAGCGTGCGCCACCACTCCTGGCTTTTTTTTTTAACCTATTAAAAAAGAGATTTATGTAGCTCACCGTGGTGGAGGCTCCAGGGCCTGGCACCAGCATCAACTTGGCTCTGTTGAGGGCTCCCTTGACTAAGGAACACTGGCTTTGTAACTCCTTTGCAGAGATCTAGAAAGAGTTGTTGTAGGCTCCTTGGAGTGAGTCCTCTGTGACTGTGGGCCAGTAGATTTTTTTTTTTTTTAACTTAGAAAAACAAAATTTTTCTAACCAAAAAATAGAAATTAGATGTTCTTTTTTTTTGTTTAGGTAAGATAGAAATCAAATTAAATACAATGGTAAGTTTCAGGACCCATACAGAAGTAGCCAGATTACTTGGTAAAATTTCCTGTAAGATTAATGCTATATTTCCCTCATAGGCAAACTCAAATGCTGAGAACCCCAAGCTGATATCAGCAATGCTGTGTGCTGCTCTGTACCCAAATGTAGTGCAGGTAACAAATGTTTTTCCTGGTTCCTTTCCATTTCGTGTTCAACTTATAGCAAAGGGATAAACTTAAAATATGCTCATTAATCATATGAAATATATACAAATACATAGCTCATATGGATTCATCATATATATTTGGTATATACTTCCAATCCTTTAATTCTCCCAATCTGTACTTGTACATCATTCAGGGACATATTTATTGTATAAAATGCAGTGTGTGTGTGCACACGCATGTGTGTGTATGTGTGTGTGTTCTGCTGGGGATTGAACCCAGGGCCTTGCACATGTTGGCAATTGCTCTAGCATTGAACTATATCCACAGTCCTTTTTCACTTTTTTATTTTTTAGACAGAGACTTGCTCAGGCTGACCTTGAGTTTCCAATCCTCCTGTCTTGGTCTCTCAAGTAGCTGGAATTACAAGTGTACACCTCTCTGCCCAGCCAACCTTTTAAATCCTTCTGACATATTACTATCTTCCAGAAATTAGTGTGGACAAAAATGTCACTCTGCCAGCCAACATGTATGTAAATTAACCTTCTATTTAGGTGGAAACTTGATTCTACTATAGTTTTCTTTATTCTTTATACAATATTTGTTATGCAGTATTTCTTTATTCTCTATTCTGGACCAAAATTAGAGAACAAGCCAGGCGTGGTGGTGCACACTTGTAATCCCAGTACTTGGGAGGCTGAGATGGGGGATTGCAGGTTCCCAGCCAGCCTCAGCTACTTAGTGAGGCCCTCCAAAATTTAGCAAGACTGTGTTTCAAAATAAAGAATAAAAATAGGACTAGAGGTGTAGCTCGAAGGTAGAATGCTCCTGGGTTCAATCCCAATACCAAAAAAAAAAAAAAAAAAAAAAAAATCTAGAGAACAAATCGGTATATTGCCAGAGACCACCCATGGCCAGCCTCTGGAAACCTTCCCTAGTGTGCTTTTTACCTGAGTTTTGATTATCCAGTTCTAACAAGGAACCTTTTCAAACATAGAAAGAATTTGAATTTGAATGTGGCAAAGTACTGAATCCTTTTTCAAGACCCTCTTTATTAAATGCTCAGTTGAAATCTGCTTAGTTTGTGGCCTGTTTTCTTAGCACTTTCATGCTTTTCAAACCATTTGAAATTTACTTTAAAAGCCAGGTGTGGTGGTGCACGCTTGTAATCCATACTTGGGAGGCTGAGATAGGAGGATTGCAAGTTCGTGGCCAGCCTCAGCTACTTAGTGAGGCCCTCTGCAACTTAATGAGACCCTATTTCAAAATAAAGAATTAAAAATAGGGTTGGGAAGAAGCCAGGTGTGGTGGCGCATGCTTGTAATCCCAGCATTCGGGAGGCTGAGACCAGAGGATCCGGGTTCGCGGCCAGCCTCAGCGACTTAGTGAGGCACTCCGCAACTTAGTGAGACTCGGTTTCAAAATAAAGAATAAAAAATAGGGCTGGGGGTATAGCTCGGAGGTAGAATGCCCCTGAGTTCAATCCCCAGTACCACAAAAAAAAAAAAAAAAACAAACAAAAAATAGGGTTGGGGGTGTAGCTCAGAGGTAGAATGCCCCTGGGTTCCATCCCTAGTACTGCAAAAAAAAAAAAGAAAGAAAGAAATTTACTTTAAAAAATCATTTAGATCCAGTTATACCACTCTTGGGTATCTTTCCAAAGGGACTGAAATCAGAGAATTACAGTAATATATGCATATCCATGTTCGTAACAGCACAATTCACAATAGTCAAATTATGGAACCAACCTAGGTGTCCATCAACAGAAGAATGGATTATAAAATTATGGGATATACACACAATGGAATTCTACTCAGCAATAAAGAAGAACAAAATTATGTTATTTGCAGGAAAACAGATGGACCTGGAGAACATTATGTTAAGTGAGATTAGCCAGTCACAGAAAGTGAAGGGTCGTATATTTTCTCTCAATGTGGAAGCTAGGGAGTAATCGGGAAACCAGAGAAACTCCAGATAATGGAGGAGAAACCTCAGTGGAGCCAGGGAAGTGGTCTAGGAGAAAGGGAGAGGGGAGAGGGAGGATCGATGAAGGAAACACTTCCATCAACATTACGTACATATGTGAGAATACCAATGTCAATCTCAATACCCCGAATATGGAGAAGGAAGGGCGATGAGGAGGGAGCTGAGGGAAAGCCCGCCAAGTGCTGTGTGCATGTATGCCACTACCACTATGAACTGCATCATGATGTAAAACTACAATGCACCAATAAAAGTATATATTAAAAAAAAAAAAAAAAAAAGAATTTAGCGGGGCGTGGTGGCGCAGGCTTGTAATCCCAGCATTTGGGAGGCTGAGACTGGAGGATCCGGGTTCACAGCCAGCCTCAGCTACTTAGTGAGGCCCTCTACAATTTAGTGAGACCCTGTTTCAAAATAAAAAATAAAATGGGTCTGGGGATGTAGCCCAGAGGTAGAATGTCCCTGGGTTCAATCCTCAGTGCCCTCACCCCCCCCCCCAAAAAAAGATTTAGAGCCATGTGTGGTGGCACACACCTGTAATCCTAGTACTTGGGAGGCTGAGACAGGAGGATCACAGGTTTGTGGCCAGTCTCAGAAACTTAGTGAGGCCCTCCACAACTTAGTGAGACCCTGTTTCAAAATAAAAAACAAAATAGAGCTGGGGGTGTAGCTCAGAGGTAGAATGCCCCTGGGTTTAATCCCCAGTACTGCAAAAACAACAACAAAAATAAAAATAAAAAAGAGGGGTGGGAGTGTAACTCAGAGGTAGACTGCCTCTGAGTTCAACCCCCAGTACCCCCCACACACACACACACATCATTTGGATATAGATCTGCTTTTGTATTATACTGTTAAATAAATGATACCTTTGGGGAAAGCAGAGTGGGCACAAGAAACACTCTGAACTATATTGCAACTTTCTACACATCTATAATTATTTCAAAATGAAGATATTTTTTAAAAGAGAATGTGAAGCCAGGCATGGTGGCGCACACTTGTAATCCCAGTACTTGGGAGGCTGAGACAGGAGAATCGCAGATTTGTGGCCAGTCTCAGCTACTTAGTGAGGCACTCCTCAACTTAGTGAGACCCTGTTTCAAAATAAAGAATAAAAAATAGGGCTGGAGGTGTAGTTCGGAGGTAGAATGCCCCTAGGTACCATCCCCAGTACTCCGAAAAAGAGAGAGAGAATGTGAGAAAAACCTACATAGAGACTTACAGTGTAGAAACAGCACGATAAATGTGGTATATAAGAGGTTTTAGCTGGGCATGACAGTGCACACCTATAATTCCAGTATTTGGGAGGCTGAGACAGAAGGATTACAGGTTTTGTAGGTTTGAGGCCAGTCTCAGCAATTTAGCCAAGTCCTAAGCCGGGCGTGGTGGCACACGCTTGTAATCCCAGCATTCGGGAGGCTGAGACCGGAGGATCCGGGTTCAAGGCCAGCCTCAGCTACCTAGTGAGGCACTCCGCAACTTAGTGAGACTTGGTTTCAAAATAAAGAATAAAAAAAAATAGGGCTGGGGGTGTAGCTCGGAGGTAGAATGCCCCTGAGTTCAATCCCAGTACCGCAAAAAAAAAAAAAAAAAAAAAAAAAAAAAAAAAAATTTTAAAAGGGGCTTGGGTGTAACTTAGAGATATAATGCCAAATAAATAAATAAATGAATAAATAAGGTTGAGGGTGTAGCTCAGAGGTAGAATGTCCCTGGGTTCAATTCCAGTACCAAAAAAAGGAAAGAATCCTATTTGCTGGGTGCAGTGGCGGATGCCTATAATCCCAGTACTTGAGAGGCCAAGAAGACAGGAGGATTGCAATTTTGAAACCATACTCATCAATTTATTGAGACCCTATTTCAAAATTAAAAATTTGAAAAATGGCTGAGGTAGAACACCACTGGGTGCAATCCCCTGTAACTAACACACACACACACACACACACACACACACACACACACACACACAGATCCTATTTTAGTTTCAACATATATGTATTAACCAAGGCATAATGGCATGCTATAATCCCAGTACTTGGGAGGCTGAGACTGTAAGATTACAGGTTCAAAGCTAGCCTCAGCAACTTAGTGAGCTCCTCAGCAACTTAGCTAGACCCTGTTTCAAATTTTAAAAAAGGGCTGGGGGTGTAACGAAGGAAAATTCCCCAGGATTTAATCCCCAGTACCACCAAAAAAAAAGTCTCTTTTGGGAATGGGAGTGTAGCTCAGTGTTAAAGTGCTTGCCTAGAGCTAGGCATGGTAGCACATACTTGTAATCCCACTACTTGGAAAACTGAGATAGAAGGATCACAGATCACAGGTTCGAGGCCAGCCTCAGCAACTCAGTGAGGCCCTCTGCAACTTAGTGAGACTCTATTTCAAAGTAAAATAGGGTTGGGGGTTCTATCCCCAGTACCACACACACACACACACACACACACACACACACACACACAAAAGTGCTTGCCTAATATATGTGAAGCCCTGGGTTCAATCCCCAGCACCAAAAATAAAAAGGTACAGACCCAAATATCCAAACAGTTTCTTCCCTATATGGCTGCCGTATAGTATAGACACCCAGAGCCACTACACCTTAGACTTCTTGGTAGTTTAAAAGAAAAATGTACTTATATTATTTTCAAATGGAAACAAAGTGAGAAAAGGAAGAAATAGCATAGCTATTCAAACCAGACTAGTTTGTGCCAAGGGACAAGTCCTATAATGAAAATATATACATCTTATAATCTATTTTTATAAATATTTCTTGTTCAGGTAAAGACCCCAGAAGGAAAGTTTCAGAAGACAAGTACTGGAGCTGTCAGAATGCAACCCAAATCAGCTGAGTTGAAGTTTGTTACCAAGAATGACGGATATGTTCACATTCACCCTTCCTCAGTGAACTATCAGGTCAGAACTGTGGTGTACACTTATGTTTACTAATGGCAGATCCTGGATGAGCAACACAGTCCTTTAAATCAGGTGGGCCTAGCCGGGCGTGGTGGCGCACGCTTGTAATCCCAGCATTCAGGAGGCTGAGACCAGAGAATCCGGGTTCAAGGCCAGCCTCAGCCACCTAGTGAGGCACTCCGCAACTTAGTGAGACTCGGTTTCAAAATAAAGAATAAAAAAAATAGGGCTGGGGGTGTAGCTCAGAGGTAGAATGCCCCTGAGTTCAATCCCCAGTACCACAAAAATAAATAAATAAATAAATAAATCAGGCGGGCCTTATTTTAACCACTTGTAGTATCCCCAGCAGAACCACTGACTTAGAGAAAGTTGAATAATTATAAGCAGACTGGCAGTTGGACTATTTCTGGTAAAACTGTTTCCATTTCAAGAAAATTTCTACTGGCTACAAAAAAAGAAAAGAAAACCTCAAGCCTACTTGCAGATAAGAATTGTTTATTTTCTTGTGATGATTTAAGAAGCTATGAGCCGCCGGGTGTGGTGGCGCACACTTGTAATCCCAGCATTCGGGAGGCTGAGACTGGAGGATCCCGGTTCGAGGCCAGCCTCAGCTACCTAGTGAGGCACTCCGCAACTTAGTGAGACTCGGTTTCAAAATAAAGAATAAAAAATAGGGCTGGGGGTGTAGCTCAGAGGTAGAATGCCCCTGAGTTCAATCCCCAGTACCGCAAAAAAAAAAAAAAAAAAAAAGAAGTTATGAGCCTGCCAAGTGTGGTGGCACATGCCTGTAATCCCAGTATTTGAGAGGCTAAGACAGGAGGATCACAGGTTCAAGGACAGCCTCAGCAATATAGCGAGACTCTGAGCAACCCAGTGAGACCCTGTTTCAAAACAAAAAATAAAAAGGGCTGGGGGTGTAGCCTGGAGGTAGAATGCCCCTGGGTTCAATCCCCAATATCACACACATACAACAACAACAAAAAAGAAGTTACGAGCCAGCTAGGAAGCTAAAGCAGGAGGATCACAAGTTCAAGGCCAGCCTTAGCAATTTAGTGAGACCCTGTTTCAAAATAAAGAATAGCTGGGCGTGGTGGCACATGCTTGTAATCCCAGCATTTGGGAGGCTCAGATTGGAGGATCCAGGTTCACGGCCAGCCTCAATGACTTCGTGAGGCTCTCTGCAACTTAGTGAGACCCTGTTTCAAAATAAAGAATAAAAAAACTAGGGCTGGAGCCGGGCGTGGTGGCGCATGCTTGTAATCCCAGCATTCGGGAGGCTGAGACCGGAGGATCCAGGTTCGAGGCCAGCCTCAGCTACCTAGTGAGGCACTCCGCAACTTAGTGAGACTCGGTTTCAAAATAAAGAATAAAAAAAAAATAGGCCTGGGGGTGTAGCTCGGAGGTAGAATGCCCCTGAGTTCAATCCCCAGTACTGCAAAAAAAAAAAAAAAAAAAAAA
>PVLC010029053.1:0-20517 GCA_004027655.1 Graphiurus murinus
AGAAAAAAAAAAAAAAAAAAAAAAAAAAAAAAGAATAAAAAATAGGGCTGGGGGTATAGCTCGGAGGTAGAATGCCCCTGAGTTCAATCCCCAGTACCGCAAAAAAAAAAAAGAAAAGAAAGAAAGAAAGGCGGGCTGGAGGGTGTAGCTCAGAGGGAGAACACCCCCCGGTTCAATTCCAAGCACCACACACAAAAGCTTAAGGCCTAATGGAAAACATTAAGCATAAAATGAAGCTCGAGTTAGCAAGCACTGCGTGCTCTTGCTGCATAACACCAGCTATGGGGCGGGTTGGGAGGGGACAGTCACCAGTCACAGGCCACACAGGCACAGGTGAGGCAGGAAAGAGAGACGTGGATGGCTCTGGAGGGCTTCCTGAAGGAGGAGGCTGCTCACAGGGAGGAGGAGTCTGGAGCTGGTGGGAACACGGTGGGTGCCAGGGACAGGCTCTCAGTCACTAGGGAAGTCCAAGGTGCTGGGCTGAGAGAGATTTGGGACCAAGCGGAAATTCCTTGGGGAAGAATGCAGGGATCCATTACAATCATTCATTCATTCATTCGTTCTACATATTTCTGGGGTCCCCGTGCCCTGCACTATCTGAGGGTGCCACAGGCAGGAAGACAATAATGGGCAGGGGGAGTGGCGGGGGAAGCGGCTTGGCTGAACATGGGTGCTCAGGGAAGGCCTCGAGGGGCAGGTAGCCTCGGATCAGGTGCGGGAGGGACTGGCCGAGGCTGGGCTCCGGGCAGAGGGCTTCCCACGGAGGGCACCGTGCAGGCAGGGTGCGGGTGGGGCCCTGCCGATCCCAGGGTGCCAGGGGCGGGCGCCAGCTCTTAGAAGCTCCGGATAACCGGACGGGCCAGCTGGAGAGGCGCAGGCCTGGGACGGGGTTCTGGGAGAAAAGGCGCTGAGGGCGACGGTTAGAGCTGAGATGCCCCCAGAGAAATCCCAGACACCTGCAGGGAGGGGCTGAGCAGCACCGAAAGAGTCTGAGTTCGGGTCCCAGGTGGGGACGCACATCTGGGTGTCACTGGCTTATGGGTCGTGGTTAATCCCTGAGGCAGGATGCAGTCACCCTGGGAATGGGTGCAAAAAGAAGCCTAAGGATTGAGCCTTGGACCCCCCGGCGTTTAGAGTTGGAGCGATGTGGAGGGACCAGCTAAGAAGCCCAGAAGGAGCAGCTGGGGAGGTGGAGGCCCAGGGGGGCGGGGTCATCGTCGGGGTGCTGGGCCTGCAGCTGCCCAGACAGCAAATGGGGTTCCTGTGGAGCACTGGGTGCAAGCCCAATGGGAGAAGGGATTGAAGAAAGAGCCGGAGAAGCCAGGTGCAGCGGCGCATGCTTGTAATCCCAGCACCTGGGAAGCTGAGACAGGAGGAGCGCAGGACCCAGGCCGACACCTGGTACCTTATTGAGACCTTGTTTCAAAATAAAAAATGAAAAGGATGGGGGAGTATAGTTGAGAGGTAAAATGCCCCTGAGTTCAATCTCCAGGACCAAGCAAGCAAACAAACAAACAAAAAAGAAAGAGCAGAAGAGAGGAGGCTAAGAGGTAAAAAGAGACAATCCCTCCCAGGATTGCAGCCTTAAAGACCTGCAGACCCAGGCAAGAGGCTCAGAGGCCCCACGCCGGCCCCTTGGGCTGTGCCCCTACGGGGTATCATGGGGCTTTTGCTGTGGAATAGGCGGCTTGGACAGTGCTTGGCCTGGGGTGCTGTCCACAGCTTGAGGCCACCCAAGGCAGAGATAGCAGGTAGGAGGAGGAAAGGGGCTGAGCCCGGGCCAGGGCCAAGGGGGGCCCTTCCCACACCATAGGAGATAGAGAATCCTCAATACAGACTCTCAGCAGGAAGCTCTGCTTCCAGGCAGGCGCTGTGGGCCACGCTTGTAGTCCCAGCTACTCAGGAGACAGAAGGTCAAGGCCACTACCTTTACCTCCCATTCCTCCACCAAGAGGAAGTAATCCCCCAGAGCAGCCTGGGCAGGCCGGTGACTCCTGCGTCAACAGCAACAGAAGTGGTGGAAACGACGCCGCATCCTTTCTGCAGCTGGTTAAAATATCTTCTGCCTGGTGGAGCCCAAGCTGCCATGTTGAGAGGAAGCCCACACTCACCTGCAGAAGGCCCATCGGGACAAGACCCTGAACAGCCCGGCTGAGCACCCCGAACCGATGACCCAGGAGAGACAGTAATGTTATTGTCGTCTTGAGCCTTTAAGCCTTTAATTTATTATGCAGTAATAGCTCATTAGAACAAACGCCATGGGCAGAACTGAGATTTGTGGTTGTAAATTTAAAGTAACTCTTTCCTTTGGCCCGGGGATATCTGACATAGTTTTGCAGGGACAGGAGGCTGCAGAGTTGCTGCAGGATTCCCCGACCTGCTGCAAGGGAGGGCAGAGAGGACGAAGGAGAAAAGGTAGAGGAGATGGGGTCTAGGGTGTCAGGGTAAGTTTTCTGGACTTGACCCCACAGGTGACCGGGAGTTACAGAGGGTACTTCAATGAGAGCTGTTACATTGCACGCACATGCCAGACCTACTTCAGGTTTAGAATAGAGAATGTAGCCTCTACCCTCAGATGAGCCGGGGTGTGGAGAGGGGAGGGGTCTCCCTAGAAAGCACGACCAGGGGTCTGAGGCCTGGGGACTCTGCGCAGCTGGATCCCCAGCCCCTGGCCCTTTGGCCTGAGTCCGAGGAGGGGGCAGGTGGAGAGTGGGGAGCCTCAGTGCTCCCATCTGAAAAGCGGGAGCATTGAAGCTGAGCCTGGTGGCACACACCTGTAATCCCAGTACTTGGGAGGCTGAGACAGAACATCGCAGGTTCGAAGCCAGCCTTAGTAACTTAAAACTTCTGAAATTTTCAAATAAAAATAAAATAGGACTGGAGGTGTAGCTCAGAAGCAGAATGGCCCTGGGTTGAATCACCAGTAGCAACACACACAAAATATGGTAGCACTGGACTTAGTTCTCCAAGCAGTCTTCTGGCTTTGAGCCTAAGAACAGGAAAGGGACATTTGTGGTTTCTCCACAAGCATTGCTTTTGGGCAGGCTGAATGCAGGGCTGGGCCCAGGGTGCCGTCCTCCTGTCTGGAGATGCAGGAAGAGCCTGCAGGCCTGGCCCCCATTACACCATGGCCCTGTCTAAGACTCTCCGGTTCCATGTAACAGAAAAACTCAACTCATGGTGGCCTTCAAAACTGAAGTTCATGGTCTGAGTAGCAACCATAAAGCACAGGGGTACTTGAGGTTTCCAGCAAAGCTTGATCCAGCCACGAAAAAACAGATGACAGGAGCCGTGTCTCTGCCCCACCTGCGGCTCCATTTCCAGGCTGGGCCTCCCATGGAGGGGTCTCAGGATGGCCCCGCTGGGTCTGGGTCCAGGCCCCTCTTCAAGTCAAAGAGCCAGAAGGGGAAAGCTACCTCTCAGAGAACGCACATGGAGATCCTTGTTCTGATTGGTTTGACTTGGGTCATGTGAACCAATCACGGTGGCTGTGGGCTGGGCTATAGTAATTGGCTTAAACCAATCAGGGCGCACCCTGGAACTGGGCGGTGTCTACCCCACCCAGCCAAGGGCTGGGACTCAGGTGTCCTGTCCAGGGGAGGAAATGGATAGACGCCAGAGAGGCAGCCCTGTCCTTGTCTGCCACCACAAGACACCCTGAGAACTACAGACAAGGACGCATGAGATGTCCCTGGTCCAACCCGCAGAACCTTCTAGAGACTGTGTGCTCTGTCAGACGGGAAGTGGTCGAGTAGGGAAAGGGGGACTCTCCCAGCAGGGCTATTTGCAGCCAGCAGTACCAGCTGCCCAGCTGGCCCGGCCTGCGGCCCCAGGACGGTAGCAGCCAGCCTTGGCTGGGACCCAGAGCCGCTTGGGCAGCTAAGAGGGACCTAAGCTGGGAAAAGTGCAGATTGGGGGGAGGGGGGGAGACAGGGTTGTGACCTGACTCTTCCTTGACACCAAAAAGGGAACAGGAAAGTCAGCTGGGGCACCAGAAGAGATCCTCAGAAGTAGCACAGGCCAGAAGCCAAAAAAAACCCTTTCCAGGGGAACTCTGCTCGGCCGGGCTGCGCACCCTTCCTCCGCCAGCTTCCCCGGGAACGTGGCTGGCTGAAGATCACCCGTTGCTCAGATGGGGAGGCTGAGGCTCTAAGAAAAGTGACTCACCCGAGATCATGCAGCAAGGCAGGGCAAGGCCAGGGTATAAACCTGAGGTCTCTGGAGATTCCCGCCTTAGGCAGGCACAGTGGCACACACCTGTAATCCCAGCAACTCAGGAGGCTGAGGCAGGAGGATCATAAATTCGAGGCCAGCCTGGGCAACGTAGTGAGACCCTATTTCAAAATAAAAAATACTAGCTGGGTGTGGTGGCGCATACTTATAATGCCAGTACTTGGGAGGCTGAGACAGGAGGATCTGTGTTCTCGGCCAGCCTCAGCTACTTAGTAAGGCCCTCCGCAACTTAGGGAGACCTGTTTCAAAACAAAGAATAAAAGATAGGGCTGGAGGTGTAGCTCAGAGGTAGAATAAATAAATAAATAAATAATAAAATACTAAGGGCTAGGGGTGTAGCTCAAAGGTAGAGTGCCCCTGGGTTCAATCTCCAGAAACAGCAACATAAAAAGGTTCCCCCCTTCTTCCCAGCACAGCTTGAGCCACACACATTCCTATACAGAGCCGTGTGGCCGTGAGCCCCAGTCACCACCATTGGGAGGACATTCAAAGCCCCTTGAAGTCCCCCCCGTCCAAGAGGCAGAGAGGATGGGGCTGTCAGGTCAGGTCCCGCTGACCCAGGTTCGAATCCTGCCTCCACGGCTCTGTGTGCGTGAGCCTGAGGGGGTCAGCATCCTCATTTGCATATTGCAGGAACGGAGCCTTCCATTGGAGGCCGTGGGGAGGGGCGTGCCTGCCGCCCCACACGTGACAGATCCACTCCAGCGCCTCGCACAGCGGAGGCGGCGGTCTCGAGGCATCACCAGCAGCAGCAGCAGCCCCGGGCACACACCACCAAGTCCACACCGAAAAACACCGTGAGGGTGCCGATGAGGAGTCCTTGCTCTCTGGGAGGAATTCTGCTGCTCCGAGGAGGCCAGGACGCTGCAAGATCTCTTTCCACCCTCCTGGACCCGAAGGACTCATCCCCGCGCCCGGGCTTGCAGGGCGAGGAGGCTGCAGACAGGGGGTCATTGTCCAGCCGGCTCGGCTCGGATCCCGCAGCTGCCAGCCCATCTGGGGCCCGGGGTGTGCGCAGGACCAGCCTGCCGCTTGTGGGGGGATCTTTGTGTCTCCGTTGCCACGGGAGACTCGGGTTGTGCACTGGCGCTCTCGCCGGTGTCCTGACGGTGACCCCAGAGCATCTCTGAGCAGCAGGCCTGGGAAGGACCGCCAGGACAAAGCTGCCTTTGGCTGCAGAGTGTGCGTCAGCCCGCCAGAGACCTGGAAGTCAGCCTGTGCCCCCTCGCCCCGTCACCACGCACATCTTGTTTTTTGTCATGACATGGCAGAGCAGATGTTTCTTGTCAGTTTTGTCACTGAAGTATCTCTGGACCTCTGCCTCTGCTCTCCACCCCCACAGTCACCACCCAGGGCCACTTTGCCATTGCGCCCCTCCTCCCTGTCTCTGCCCTCTGCAGCTAGAGGGAGCAGTTCAGCTGGTCGAGGGGCACACTTGTAATCTCAGTACTTGGAGGCTGAGACAGGAGGATCGCAGTTTTGATAGCAGTCTCAGCAACTTAGTGAGACCCTCAGCAAGTTATCAAGACCCTGTTTTAGAATAAAAAATAAGAGCCAGGTGTGGTGGTGCATGCTTGTAATCCTAGTACCTGGGGGGCTGAGACAGGAGGATCACAAGTTCAAAGTCAGCCTTGGCAACTTAGGCCCTCAGCAACCTAGTGAGACCCTGTTTCCAAAGAAGAAATAAAATCAGGCTGGGGATGTAGCTTGGAGGTAAAATGCCTCTGGTTCAATCCCCAGGACCCAAAATAAAAAGGGTAGTGTATTTCAGAGGTAAAATACTCCTGCGTTCAATCCCTAGTACAGAAAGGGGGAGGGGAGGAGAAAGAAAAATGCAGTTCACCACGTGGCTCCCCAGTCTGGAACCTTCAGTGAGTACAGACCTCTGGGGCATCCTTAGGGTCCACTCCCCAGGATTCTGCTTTTGTTTCTGTACTGACCAGTTCAGACTTTTTTGGTCATTATTTATTCCTAAACAATATGGCATAAGGACTATTTACACAACATTAGTATTTAAATCTAGAGATGCTTTAAAATTGATGAGAGGATGGCTATAGGTTAATGTAGATGCTACCCCATTTTATATAAGGGACTTGAGCATTCATAGGTCTTGGTATCTTGAGGTGGGGTGCTGGAACTGATCCCCCACAGATATAGAGGGAAGACTGTGTTTGCAAAACATATACCCGGCAAAGGACTCATACCCAGAATATATTAACTCCTACACAGCCAGGCACAGTGGCATATGTCTGTAATCCCAGTACTTGGGAGGCTGAGACAGGAGGATTGCAACTTAAAGAGACTCAGTCTCAAAATAAAAAATAAAATAGGGCTGGGGGTATAGCCTAGCAGTAGAGCATCCCTGGATTCAATCCCTGATACCACAGTATACACAAACACACACACACACACACACACACACACACACACAGAATCCTACAGACAAAAGAAAAAGAGGTCATCAATAAAAAGGGGGGGGGGCAAGAGACTTTTAGCAGATCCTTTCCAAAAGAGCTTCTCCAAATGGCATAAATATAAATACAAGAAAACATTATTATTCATCAGGGGAATGCAAATACCCCACCATGAGATACCATTACATGCTCACTTAAGTTGCTAAAATGAACATCACAAATAATATCAAATGTTGGTGAGAAAGTGGAGGCACTGGAACTCTCAGGATGCTGCTGCAGATGGAAGTGGAAACTGTCATGGCCACTTCAGAAAACTGCTACCTACCAAGGCTGAACTCCACCCTCGGGTAGGCGTCCAACAGGAATGCACGCGAGTGTCCACCAAAAGCCACGGTCAAGAACATTCACAGCAGCTTCCGTCACACCAGCCCAAACGGGGCACGACCCAACTAGCAGAATGGAAGGAGAGCGAGGGAGATGGCGTGAGGTCAAGGGCACAGGGCCGCAGCTGCATCTCACACCGTGCGGAGGAAGAAGCCAGACACCAAGCCCACGCCGGGCCGTTCCTCTCACATGAACTTCAAAACCAGACGAGGCTACGCCGATGTCAGGAGAGCCGTTATTCCCGGGGGCAGGAGGACTCACGCCTGGGGAGGCAGAGGAGAACCTCTTAGGGACCAGGGACAGCCTGACTCTTCACCTGGCTCCACTTCCACATGTGTGTTTAGCTGTGAGAATGCAGAGAGATGGACTTTTCGTTACAGGTATTACTCTTCAATAAAATAGTAATAAACCGCCGGGCGTGGTGACACACACCTGTAATCCCAGTACCTGGGAGGCTGAGACAGGAGGATCACAGGTTTGAGGCCAGTCTCAGCAACTTAGAGAGACACTGTAAATAAGTAAATAAATAAATAACTTGCCTGTGTGGTCCGTTGTAAAATCCTCCATGGTAAGTCCCACCAGCTTATCCTCGACACCATCTTATCCACAACACCTTCCAGAATCATGTCAATTTGAAGCTCCCTTATGCCTTTGGCAAACTCTAGGCTCTGGGGTCACCACCACCAGGAAGCCCTCCCTCCTGACACCAGACAGAGTCAGTCACTCCCTCCCCAGCAAGCCCTGTGCACCTTCATTTCAGCCTATATTCAGCCGACACTCACTCCACGAGTATTTATGGAGCACCTACTATGCGCCCAGCATGGGCTGCTGTGACTAAAACAGCCATAACGTAGCAAGTTAGTTAATAAAATTGTAAATAACCCCAGAAATAAGCCAATGTTGGCAAATTGCAATAAATACCCTGAAAGGGGAAGCCCAGACAATGGGTTGGAGAATTCTGTGGGGGGGGGAGGGGCAGTGGAAGGGCCTTCAGGGCGGGGAGCTGGAGAACCAATGGCGGCCAGGCCCAGGGTACGTGCAAGGAGCTCGCAAGGCCGAGGGACCCACGCGGAGGGAGTGACAACACTAAATCCCGTTCCCGGGGTCACCGGCTGTCGTTCCACTCTCCGTTCCCAGGAGGCGAGCTCGGGCCTGGCCGTCAGGTGCCTGGTGGTGTCTGTGAAGGAACACGGGAATGACAGGAGGTTGAAAGGGAAGGGCTGAGTGCTGGGGCGGGGCTCGGGGCCTCGGCGACACAGGCTGTCCTCACAGCTGCGCCCCTGCCACGGTCAGAGCCTAAGGGGGAATGTGGGTCCGGGGATCTCAGGAGAACGGACCCGGCAAGTGGTCAGAGCCCCAGGACCCTCCTTTTTTTTTTTCAGTACTGGGGATTGAACTCAGAGGCATTCTACCTCCAGGCTATACCCCCAGCCCTATTTTTTATTCTTTATTTTGAAACCGGGTCTCACTAAGTTGCAGAGGGCCTCACTAGGTAGCTGAGACTGGCCACGAACCCAGATCCTCTGATCTCAGCCTCCCAAATGCTGGGATTACAAGCGTGCACCACCACACCTGGCTAGGACCTTCCTTTTTCATCGAGTTGACAAATATTTTGGACCTACTAGGTTCAGGGCCCTGCACTAGGGGCTGTCTCCTTTGCCTCCCCTTCATGCGAAATCCCCAGCAGGATCTCTGGGGTTCAAGTCTCCCCCTGATTCTGGAAGTTTCCCCTACCCATGCTTCTGTGTGTGTGTATGTGTGTGTGTGTTACTGGGGATTGAACCCAGAGGCATTCTATCTTTGAGCTACCTCCCTAGCCCTATTTTATTTTTATTTGGAAACAAGTTCTCACTAGGTTGATGAGAGTCTCACCACTTGCTCACTGTCCTCGAACCTGTGATCCTCCCATCTCAGCCTCCCGAGTACTGGGATTACAAGCGTGCACCACCACACCCGGCTTCCCCTCCCCACACTTCTGTCTACCTCCATGGACCCAGGCAGGCTGCTTGCTGACCACCAAGGGAAGTCCAGGGGAACTTGGTTACTCACACGCCCAAATGTGATTAGGGGGCAGTTGTTCATTTTTACAAAAGAATCTCTGCTTTACCACAGGAGCCCTATGGTGATTTTAATTATTCTTCCCGACAGGAGTTCCCAGAGGCGGCTGGCAGGAATCTACACTGCCGCCTCTCAGAAAGCAAAGTGCCAGAACTTGGAGCAATCAGGAAAGCAGCCCACATCTCCATGCAAACCTCAGAGTGCATAGATTAGTCAGCTTTCCATCGATGAAACCAAAATACCTCACAAGAGCTTAGAGAGTCAGGCGTGGTGGCACACACCTGTAATCCCAGTCCTTGGGAGGCTGAGACAGGAAGATCCGCAGGCTCAAGGCCAGCTTCAGCAATTTAGCAAGGCCCTTAGCAACTTAGTAAGACCTCATTTCAAGATTAAAAAATAATAATAAAATAGGGGTGTAGCTCGGAGGCAGAATGCCCTAGGGTTGTTTCTTTTTTTTTTTTTTTTTTTTTTGCAGTACTGGGGATTGAACTCAGGGGCATTCTACCTCCGAGCTACACCCCCAGCCCTATTATTTATTCTTTATTTTGAAACAGGGTCTCACTAAGTTGCGGAGTGCCTCACTAGGTAGCTGAGGCTGGCCGCGAACCCAGATCCTTCGGTCTCAGCCTCCCGAATGCTGGGATTACAAGCGTGCGCCACCACGCCCGGCTTTGCCCTAGGGTTTAACTCCCAGTATCACAATCAATCAATCATCAATATAAATTTTTGTTGCTGTTGTTGCAGTACTAGAGACTGAGCCCAGGAGCATTCTACCTCCGAACTACACCCCTAGCCCTATTTTTTTATTCTTTAGTTTGAAACGGAATCTCACTAAGTTGTAGAGGGCCTCACTAAGAAGCTAAGGCTAGCAGGGAACCTGCGATCCTCCTTTCTCAGCCTCCCAAGTACTGGTATTACAAGTGTGCACCACCACGCCCGGCTAATCAATATAAATTTTTAAAGGGCTGGGGGTGTAGATCAGTGGTAGAGCACTCCTGGGTTCAGTTAGCAGTAACACACACACACACACACACACACACACAGCATCATGGAGGAAAGCTGCTCAACTCATGGTAACTAGAAGCAAAGGGGGAGAGAGAGGAGGGGCCAGGGACAGATGTGGTTCTCAAGGCCACCTACCTATGGTTACTGCCCAGTAAATCCACTCAAAGTATTAATCCATCAAATGTATCCACTGATGAACTTTGAGTCCTTATGATTCAGTTATTTCACCTCTGAACATTTCTGCATTGACAACACCTGTACTTTTCTGGAGGACATTACACAGCCAAACGGGCTAAGCTTCTCAAAGCAGACAGGAAATGATGAAAGGAAGATTCTTGGAAGCCAGGTATGGTGGCACAAGCCTGTAATCCCAGTACTTGGGAGGCTGAGACAGGTGGATTGCAGTTTTGAGGCCAGCCTCAGCAACTTAGCAAGACTCTTAGAAACCTAGTGAGACCCTGTTTCAAAATAAAAAATAAAATAGGGCTGGGGGTGTAGCTCAGAGATAGAATGGGGAGAGAGAGAGAGAGAGAGAGGGAGAGAGACTGAATGACTACCAGAGCATAAGAGAGGAAGGAATCAGCATGCAAAAAAATAGATGAGCAGAAGAATGCATTGACAACTGAAGCAAAGTCATAACACAATCTGATATGCTTCTCAATGTGTGCAAAGGAAATATTTAAAATTTAAGACAATTACATTACTTCTTAGAGGGAGGTAAGATCTGTACACTTTGGCGAAACTGATGAAATGATATCACTAGTATTTTATGACAGTGCTATGTATATCACTATATCACTACTCAAAGAGCTATATAAAGATATACACTTAAAATACTTTTAATAAATCAAAATGGAATTCTAAAGAATATCCAAGTAGCCCAGTAGAAGACAGGAGAAAGAAAACAGAAAAGGAAAAATAGAACAGACAGAAAAACAAAAACAAGAAGACAGAATTAAGCCCCAGTAATTACATTAAATATTAATGGTCTAAATACAGTAACTAAAAACAGAAATTGGCAGAGTAATTAAAAATATGTCTGAGCCAGGAGTGGTGGTGCATGTTTATAATCCCAGTACTTGAGAGTCTGAGACTGGAGGATCTAAGTTCAGGCCAGTCTCAACTTAGTGAGGCTCTCCACAACTAGTGAGACCCTGTTTCAAAACACAGAATAAAAAACAGGACTGGGGGTATAGCTTGGAGGTAGAATGCCCCTGGGTTCAATCCCCAGCACCGAAAAAACAAAATGTCTGTCTATAAGAAATTCAATTCATATATAATATACAAACAGGTCAAAAGTAAAAAGATGGAAAAAGATATATTGGCAAATGTTAATTAAAAAGCAGAATTAGCCGGTTGTGGTGGTGCACGCTTATAATCCCAGTACTTGTGAGGCTAAGACCGGAAGATCTGGGTTTGCAGCTAGTACCAGCTCCTTAGTGAGGCCATCCACAACTTGGTGAGATCCTGTTTCAAAATAAAGAATAAAAAATAGGGCTGGGGGTGTAGCTCAGAGGTAGAATGCCCCTGAGTTCAATCCCCAGTACCACAAAAAAAAAAAAAAAAAAAAAAATATATATATATATATATAATATATATATATAAAGACAATAGAGAAAGTCAATGAAACAGAAAGGTCTTTCTTTGAAAAGATCAATAAAACTGACACACCCCTAGCAAGGGGTGATGAAGAAAAAAAAGAAGATACAATTACCAACATCAGGAATGAAACATGAGCTATCACTACAGATCCTATAGTCATCAAGCAGATAAAAGAATACTATGAACTACCTACATATATAAGTTTGAAAGCCAGGCATGGTAGCACATGCTTGTAATCCCAGTACATGGGAGGCTGAGACAGGAGGATCACAGGTTCATGGCCAACCTCAGCTATTTAGTGAGGCCCTCCACAATTTAGTGAGATCCTGTTTCGAAATAAAGAATAAAATATAGGGCTGGAGGTGTAGCTCGGAAGTAAAATGCCCTGAGGTCAGTCCCCAATACCACACATACACACAAAAAAAAGTTGACAATTTAGATGAAATGTACCAGTTCCTAGAAAAACACAAACTATCACAAGTCACCCAACATGAAATCGTTTGAATAGCTCTATAGTTACAGCCTTTCTAATTTTATTTTTTATTTACTTATTTTTTGGTACTGGGGATTAAACCCAGGGGCATTCTACTTCTGAGCTACAGCCCCGACCACTTTTTATTTTGAAACAGGGTCTCAAAAAGTTACTAAGGCTGGCCTCGAATCTGTGATCCTCCTCTCAGCCTCCTAAGTACTAGGATCACAGGCACGTGCCACCATGCTGGCTTCTACCAAATATTTAACAAAGAAGTAATAACAACTATGCACAAAATCCAACACTTGTCAGTGATAAAAATGCTCTAAAACAATAGTCCCAATACTTGGGAGGGTGAGGCAGGAGGATCACAAGTTTGAGGCCAGCCTAGACCACTTAGTGAGACCTTGTCTCAAAATAAATTTTTTTTTTTTTTGCGGTACTGGGGATTGAACTCAGAGGCATTCTACCTCCGAGCTATACCCCCAGTCCTATTTTTTATTCTTTATTTTGAAACCGAGTCTCACTAAGTTGTGGAGTGCCTCACTAGGTAGCTGAGGCTGGCCTCGAACCAGGATCCTCCGGTCTCAGCCTCCCAAATGCTGGGATTACAAGCATGCGCCGCCACCACGCCCGGCCTCAAAATAAAATTTAACAAGGGTGGTAGGGGTGGTCCTGAAAGTGTAGCTCAATGGTAGAGTACTTACATGGCACAGGTGAGACCTGGGTCCAATCCCCAGTGCTGCAAAAAAAAAAAATTATTTTTTAATTGGAATAGAAGGTAAACTTCTTCAACATGATAGAGACCATTGAGGCAGAACCTACAACTAACGTTATACTTGATGATGAAAGACTAAATGCTTTCTTTCTCCCAGGATCAGGAATAAGTCAAGTATGTCTGCTTTCACACTCTTGTTCGACACACTGCCGGAAGTTCTGGCCAGCACAGTAAGGAGGAAGCAAAAGCGTTCCTATTCACAGATGATGTGATTGTCCGCAAAGAAAATTCCAAAGACCAGCATTCCGGAGGCTGAGACCGGAGGATCCGGGTTCAAGGCCAGCCTCAGCTACCTAGTGAGGCACTCTGCAACTTAGTGAGACTCGGTTTCAAAATAAAGAATAAAAAATAGGGCTGAGGGTATAGCTCAGAGGTAGAATGCCCCTGAGTTCAATCCCCAGTACCAAAAAAAAAAAAAAAAAATTCCAAAGACTCTCCACATGCCTCCCAGAACTAATAAGTGACTTCCGAAGCACAGCTAAATAGAGGGTAAATATGCAAAAATTGACCGTATTTCTATATTCTGGCAATATATACATGGTCACCCGAATTAGAAATACTGTTTATAGCCGGGCATGGTGGCATATGCCTATTATCCCAATACTTGTGAGGTTGAAACAGGAGGATTGTAGGTTTGAGACCAGCCTCAGCAACTTAGCAAGACCCTGTTTCAAAATAAAATAGGGTTAGGGGTGTAGCTCAGAGATAGAATGCCCCTGGGTTCAATCCCTAGTACCAAAACCAAAAACAAAAACAAGTGCAGAATTCAAGGAAGGAAAGACAGATTTTTCAACAAATTGTGTTAAAGCAACTAGACAAATTAGAAAAAAAAATCACATGAATTCCCACACCTTGTGCAAAAATTAACTCAAAATGGATCATGATCATAAATATAAAATGTAATAATATAGTCGGGCACGGTGGTGCACACTTGTAATCCCAGTACTTGGGAGGCTGAAACAGGAGGATCAGAGGTTCAAGGGCCAGTCTCAGCAATTTAGCAAGGCTCTGCAACTTAGTGAGACCCTGTTTCAAAATTTAAATAATAGGGCTGGAGGTAGAAGGCCCCTGGGCTCAATCCCCAGGAACACACACACACACACACACACACACACACACACACACACACAAATAAAAATATAAAACTTTTGGGGAAAAAAATTAAGACAATCTTTGTAATCTAGGATCAGGCAAACAGTTCTCACACTTGATACTTATAAGCAGGATCCACAAAAGAAAAGATGGATAAACTGCGCTTCATCTAAGTTTAAAACATTTGCTCTGAGAAAGACTCTAAGATGAAAAGACAAACCAAGAGCTGGATGCATATATGTCACTATCACTAGACTTTACATTATGATGTGAGGCTATAATGTGCCAATAAAAGTATATTAAAAAAAAGATGAGCCGGGCGTGGTGGCGCACGCTTGTAATCCCAGCATTTGGGAGGCTGAGACAGGAGGATCCGGGTTCGCAGCCAGCCTCAGCTGCTTAGTGAGGCACTCCACAACTTAGTGAGACCCTGTTTCAAAATAAAGAATAAAAAATAAGGCTGGGGGTGTAGCTTGGAGGTAGAATGCCCCTGAGTTCAATCCCCAGTACTGCAAAAAAAAAAAAAAAAAACAGATGAAAAGACAAAACTACAGACCAGGAGAAAATAATTGCCTAACCACTTAGCTGACAAAGGACCTGTATCTAGAACATATACAGAAATTTCAAAACTCAAAGCCGAAGAAAAAAACAAAATCCCACTCAAAATTGGGCAAGAGACAGACATTTCAAAGAGGATCTACAGATGGGAGATCAGCACGTGAAAATATGCTCAACATCATCTACTATTAGTGAGATGAAAATTTAAAGCGCATCAAGATACCATTACACACCTGTGGGAAGGGCTGAAATAAAAAAAAAAAAATAGCGACAACATCCAATATTGGCAAAGATGCAGAGAAACTATATCCCTCCTATATTGCTGGTGGGAACATAAACTAGTACAGCTCCTCTGGAAGACAGTTTAACAGTTTCTTTAAAAAATTAAATATGCAAGTACCATTCAGCCCTGCAATTGCTCTCCTGGGCATTTCTCCCAGAGAAACGAAAACGTATGTTCACACAAAAACCTGTACAGGAATGTTTATAGCAGCTTTATTCCTAACACCCCAAACCTGGAGACAGTCCAGATGTCCTTCAACGAAAGAACAGTTAAACAAACTGTGGAACATCCTCACTGTGGAAAAGTAGTTAGCAATAAAAAGGGACCCAGGAACTATTGATACAAACACCCTGTGACTCTTCAGAGAATTAGAAGAATTATGCTCAGCCAGGGAAGCCAATCCTGAAATGCTATACACCCTGCGATTCCATTTATGTAACATTCCTGAAATAACAAAGTTACAGAAAGGAAGAGTGGTTGCCAGAGATTCAGGGGGTAGGGATGGGAGGCAGACGGTGCACCCCAGGGCCGCATGCTGGCGCCTTGGCTGATGGGAACGCTTCAGGTCTTGACTGTGTAGCTGTTACCACCAGGTTGTGACATCTTATTCTAGTTTCTGCAAGATGCTACCATTGGGGGAGACTGGCTAAAAGGTACACAGGAACACTGCGTTACTTCTTACAGTTGCTTATGAAACCACAAATTATCTCAGCATACAAAAGTCAAAGCCGGTGTGGTGGCGCATGCCTGTTATCCCTGTACTTGGGAGGTTGAGACAGGAGGATTGCAGGTTCAAGGACAGCCTCAGCAAGTAGTGAGGTTCTTGCCAAGCTAGCAAGACCCTATTTAAAAAAAAAATAAGCCGGAGCCGGGCGTGGTGGCGCACGCTTGTAATCCCAGCATTCGGGAGGCTGAGACCTGAGGATCCAGGTTCGCGGCCAGCCTCAGCTACCTAGTGAGGCACTCCGCAACTCAGTGAGACTCTGTTTCAAAATAAAGAATAAAAAGGGGCTGGGGGTGTACCTCGGAGGTAGAATGCCCCTGAGTTCAATCCCCAGTACCGCAAAAAACAAAAAAAATAAGCCGGGTGTGGTGGCGCACACTTATAATCCCAGTACTTCGGAGGCTGAGACAGGAGGATCCGGGTTCAAAGCTCACCTCAGCTACTTAATGAGGCCCTCCGCAATTTAGGGAGATCCTGTTTCAAAATAAAGAATAAAAAATAGGGCTGGGAGCCAGGTGTGGTGGTGCACATTTGTAATCCCAGTACTTGGGAGGCTGAGACAGGAGAATCTGGGTTTGAGGCCAGCCTCAGCTACTTAGTGAGGCCCTCCAAAACTGAGTGAGACCCTGTTTCAAAATAAAGAATTAAAAAATAGGACTGGGGAGTGTAGCTCAGAGGTAGAATGCCCCTCGGTTCCATCCCCAGTACCACACACACACACAAATGAATTTAAAAATAGTGTTGGGGGTGTAGCTCAGAGGTAGAACCCCCCCCCCCCCCCCGGTTCAATCCTGAGTAAAACACACACTCACACACACACACATACGCATACACACGCATACCCTTTCCAGCTCCTCACTCCCCCTCTCCGTGAGAGCAGTTTCTGGGGACTGAGCTGCTACTGAAAGTCCAGCTGTGGTGCGGGTGGGGGGCGGGGACCACCGCCATCACTGAGGAAACTTAGGGAGGGTGTGGACATGGGAACGCAGCCAGTGTTGTTCCAAATGCTCAGAGTCTAGAGCGTACCGGGTCCTAGGTTTTATCCTCAAACTGCAGGGTGGCTGAGGACACAAGAGGCAGAAGAGGACTCGTAGGAGGTGAGGGGACCTAAGTCATAACTCGCCCACGTGGATTTTCCAAGGAACAGCCACAGTAAGCCGGGCGAGGCTGCTCGAGCCCACCTTCGATCCCAGTGACACTGGAAACTGAGGCAGGAGGATCATAAGGTTGGGGCCAGCCTCGGCAATTTAGTGAGGTGCTGTCTCAAAACACAAAATAAGTGGGGCATGGTGGCGCAGTATTGTAATCCCAGTACTTGGGAGGCTGAGACAGGAGGATCACGGGTTTGCGGCCAGCCTCAACTAATGAGGCCCTCTGCAACTTAGACTCTATTTCAAAATAAAGAATAAAATAGAGCTGTGGTGTAACTTGGAGGTAGAATGCCCCTGGGTTTAATCCCCAGTACTGCAAAAAAAAATTAAAAAATAAAAAGTCTCCCTAATTTGTGGAAGCTAGGGGAAAAGTGAGTCATAAGAGGGACTCTAGACGAAGAAGGAGAAACCTTAGATGAGCAAAGAAGGCGACTTAACTGAAGGTGATGGGGGGGACACTCTAATGCACACGATGTACTTTCACAAACATAACAAAGTCAATCACTAAACTGAACTTGAGAAAGAGGGAGTGGGAGGGAGTGGGGTGGGAATTGGGACTTGGGGCAGGGTTAAATGAGAAATGTGTGCATGTATACCTTTACCAGCTTGTACCTAACAAAGATGTATGATTATAATGCACCAATAATAAAAAAAAAATACTACTCCCACATGAAAAAAATAAAATAAAATAAATAGAAAGGGCTGGGGATTTAGCTCAGTGGTAGAGTGCTCCTGGCTTCAATATCCAATACTGGAAGAAGGAAGGATGGAGGGAGGGAGGGAGGGAGGGAGGGAGGGAAGGGTGAGTGGTGCAGGGCAGCGGAGCGGGCTGGGGATCCAAGGAAAATCAGGGACCCTGTGTGTAAACTCCGCTCCAGCCCTTGGCCGTCACATCCAGTCAGACATCCTTGTGCGACATGGAGGACCCGGACGCACTGGCAGCTCCGCTGGGGGAGGGGAGATGGAGCTGATTCAATAACTGAGACCAAATTGCAAACTGTAATGACACATGAACAGTGAGTGAGTGTTGACGATGCAGGTCATGCAAATGCTCTTGTAGATCATTGCTGGAAACCCCCTCTGTTGGTGAGGTGCTTGGATTTCTTTCTTTCTTTCTTTCTTTCTTTCTTTCTTTCTTTCTTTCTTTCTTTCTTTCTTTCTTTCTTTCTTTTTCTTTTTGGTGGTGCTGGGGATTGAACCCAGGAGCATTCTGCCTCCAAACCATACCTCCAGCCCAATTTTCTTTTTGTTTTGCGGTACTGGGGATTGAACCCAGGGGTATTCTACCTCTGAGTTACACCCCCAGCCCTATTTTTTATTCTTTATTTTGAAACAGGGTCTCACTAAGTTGCAGAGGGCCTCACTAAGTAGCTGAGGCTGGCCACGAACCCAGATCCTCCAGTCTCAGCCTCCCAAATGCTGGGATTACAAGCATGCACCACCATGCCCAGCTCTAATTCTTTATTTTGAAACAGGACCTCACTAAATTGCAGAGGGTCTCACTAAGTAGCTGAGGCTGGCCATGAACCTGGATCCTCCCGTCTCAGCCTCCCAAGTACTGGGATTACAAGCGTGCTACCACTTCCAGCTGTGCGTGGATTTTTTGATACCGAGTGCTCCTCTGTTCCCTTTGTCTCCGTGCTTCACAAATTTTTCCCGGGATTCTAGTTCTGGAAAGGACCTGAAGAATCATCTGCGTCTGACTCTCAGAGGAGGGAAATGACCAACCCTATCCCATAGCAGGCCAGGATTAGAACCCAGGCATCGGGCTCTCTGCCCAGCTTCCCTTGGTCAGAGTCAAGGGAAAGGGGAGCTCACCCTGCAGCCAGCCAGGAGCAGGAAAAGAAACCATGAGCCGGGGCCAGCACCTCCCCCACCCCACAGCCATGCTCTGGTTCACGTGCGGTCAGCGGTCAACCAGCAACACGTGCTGAGAGCCTACTGTGCGCCCAGCACTGTTCTAGATGGGAGAAGGAAAAGCAGCGCGTACAACCCGCCCCACACCCCAGGCCCATGAAGGGCAAGTTCACACCCTCGAGCCCCTGTCCCCCCTTCCTCCCATCCTGCCGCCATCTGTCATCCATGGGCAGGTGTGGCTCCTGTCGCCCGCCTGGGGCAGGAGCCTGTGGGCTTGGGTGTCAGCTCCAGAAAGGACTTAATTTGACTTTGGGGGTTATTTCCAAATATGGATGTACACACAGTCCTTGCATGAATTTTTTTTTTTTTGGTACTGGGAATTGAACCCAGTGGCATTCTACCTCCGAGCTACACCCCCAGTCCTATTTTTTTATTCTTTATTTTGAAACAGGGAATCACTAAGTTGTGGAGGGCCTCTCTAGGTAGCTGAGGCTGGCCACGAACCCGGATCCTCTGATCTCAGCCTCCCAAATGCTGGGATTACACTCCAAATGCTGGGATTACACTGCACCACCACGCCAGGCTCCTTGTGTGGCATATTGTGTTAGGAGGAAGTCAGGTGTGGTCGTGCATGCCTATAATCTCAGTACTTGGGAGGCTGAGACAGGAGAATCACAGGTTTGAGGCCAGCCTCAGCTACGTAGAGAGACCGTGTTTTAAAATAAAAATAAAGAGAAGCCAGTGTAGTGGTGCATACCTGTAATTCCAGTACTTGTGAGGCTGACAGAGGAGGATCACAGGTTCAAAGACTAGCCTCAAAGACTGGCAAAAAAAAAAAAAAAAAAAAATCAAAAGGGCCATGGGGGTGGGGGTAACTCAGAGATAGAACAATGCCCCCCATTCAATTCCCAGTCAAAAAAAGAAAAAAAGCCCCATACCCAGGCACTCTGCACCTGCTGAAGGTGGGCATTCAGCCCCGCCGGTGACCATGTGGCCCTTGAGTGGGGGCCAGCCCGGATCAACTCATCTACTTTATTATTTGTGCATTTATTTGTTTGTTTGTTTTGTGGTACTAGGGATTGGACCCAGGGGCATTCTACCTCTGAACTACACCCCCCTGCCCAGCCCTATTTTATTTTTTATTTTGAAACAGGGCCTCACTAGGTTGCTGAGGGCCTCGCTAAGTTGCTGAGGCTGGGATCCTCTTGACTCAGCCTTCCAAGCACTGGAATCTCAGGCGGGCGCCACCACGCCAGGCAGAGCTCAGCTTCTTTAAAGGTGAGAAAGCCAAAGCTCACCCCCTCCCTGCCAGGCTCAGCCTCCTCCAACACACGCGTGTGCACACAGGCCTGCACACATCCCCACGGGAGCTCACCTGTGCACACCTGCCCGAGTGCATGCATGCACACACATGCGCAAGCCGCGCACACCCCCCAGGCTGCCCGTGAGTCAGAGCCTGACTCAGGAGCACCTCCCTCCTCCTCTCATCTCCAAGGGGAACTGCAGAGAGGGAGAGGGAGGAGGGAGATCTCCAAGCCAAACCTCATTAAGTGACTTTGGGCCCAGCTGGGGCCACAGGACAGGCAGGGTCGGGGCTGGGGGCGGGGCTGCAGGTTCAGGGGGTCCTGTCTGCTGGCCTGGAAACGGGGCGAGCCTCTGCCAAGTCACCGTCCTCCCCTGAGCCTCCCCCCATGGGCTCTTCTCCTCCCAGTGGGTGGTGGCAGCTGGGCCCAGGCCCTGTGAGGAAGCCGCTGGGAACCAGGGGGAAGGTGGCAGTCCCACACAAACAGCTGCCCCGTGAATTCTTGGGAGTGGGAGCCATTCAGTAACCGCCTGGCCCCCAAATACCCAGGCCTCTCTTGGGTCCTAGCTTTTCTTTTTTTTTTTTTTTTTTTTTTTTTTTTTT
>PVLC010029054.1:0-20517 GCA_004027655.1 Graphiurus murinus
ATCACTAAACTGACCAGGAGATAGGGGGAGGGTGGGTGGGAATTGGGGAAGGGTTAATGAGAAATATGTGCATGGATGTCTTTACCTGTACTAGTTTGTACCCAACAAAAATGTGTAATTAACCCTGTTATACCCAAGAAATGTATAAAATTCCATGCTAAAAAATTAAAAAAAGAAATAAAAAATTAAAAAAAAAAAAGAAAATGTAAAGAAGAACTTTGGGAGGACACCATAATTTATTTATGTATTGCACCTTTCCTTGATGTTGCTGACAGATTTATGGGAATCTAGCTGAAATACTGGGTAGCCTGTGTCTCTATATTCTTTGGAATTTCCATGGAAGAATTTTGGGATCTCCTTTAATTTTTGAACCATTGGTGACTGACAGGCACAAATAAAGATTATTCACACAAAGGATGACAGTTTTTTTTCCTATACAGGACCATCTAGTAAACATCTTGGATTTTGTGGTCATGCACTCTATATCATAACTATTCAACTCTGACATTACAGGGAAAATAAGTCATAGGCAATATGTAAACAAGCGAACATGGCTATATTTCAATAAAATTTTACTTCAAGTCAGAGAAATAGGTGATTTTGCTGACAGGCTGTGGTTTGCTGAACCCAGTCTATATTTTCATATTTTGATGCCAATTCCCATGATGCTTGAGCAAAAGAGAAGGAAAAAAAGAATTTTAAATATGAAGTAACAATGCAAATTGAGAATATTGTTTATTGTGACAAAATACGGCACAGAAGTTACTGAAAGGAATAGGTGAAATGGATTAATAAACTCTTTTATTAGAGTGAAGTTGAAAAGAAACCTGAACATTTGGACTTTGGAGAAAGGTATTCTTTTTTCTGCTTTAACCAGTGGTTTGAGGTCCCTATGATATCTTGCTCTGCTTTTGGGTTCTTTTGTGTAATAATTTAACATAATCTACCCAGTATCCAGATGGTGGCCTCTATGGGGGAAGAAAACTCAAAATGAATCTGGAATACTCCATGGTTGGTAAGGAAAAATATCTTTTCAAGTATATGAATATGATGGCCCTTAAAATGTTCTCTCTCATCCAGAGTGTAATAAATTGAATGTCAAAAAATAAGTAACAGCTAGGCATGGGAGTGTAATCCCAGTACTTGGGAAACTGAGACAGTGGATCACAGGTTCAAAACCAGCGTGTGGTAACTTTGGTGACACCTTTTTCCAAAATAAAAAGTAAAATAGGACTTGAGTGTAGCCCAGAGGTAGAATACCTTTGGTTCAATCCTCAGTAACACACACACACACACACACACATAAGCAACACAGCCAGGCACAGTGGTACATGCCTGCAATTCCAGTACTTGGCAGGCTGACACAGGAGGATTACAAGTTTGATGTCAGTTCTCATTAACATAGTGAGACCTTGTTTCAAAAAGGGAAAGGGATATAGCTCAGAGATAGAATGCCCCTGGATTCAATCCCCAGTACAGAAAGAAAGAAAGAAAGAAAGAAAGAAAGAAAGAAAGAAAGAAAGAAAGAAAGAAAGAAAGAAAAGAAAGAAAGAGTAGGGACCATTTGAGCCTGTGGAAAGCATTAAATCCTTATTGAAACTCATAGAAGGCAGATAATAAGTATGCATTCAAAAGGCTATTCCTATCACTTAGCAATTTGGGATATTATTTGTAACCAGTTATCAGAATTGGATACAGGGTGGAGAATAAATTCATATGATAAATAATATGGGAGACTTTATTTTGTTTAATGGATGTAATACTTTGGGTAGTTTGAAGAAATGTTCATGCCTCTCATGTGAGCTATAAATTAGCATATTCCTATTAGTCATTTCCTCATCCTGTCTCTCCATGGATATCTCAAATTTAAATCCCAAACTAAATAATCAAATTCATTCTCTCTCTCTTTCTCTCTCTCTCTCTCTCTCTCTCTCTCTCTCTCTCTCTCTCTCTCTCTCACACACACACACACACACACACACACACACCCCTTCTTTCTGTGTCACACTGTAGGACTCAAAAAGGTAGAGACTAGTCCTGATTCACACACTGCTGTATTCCTAGATCCCAGCACCACTTTTATCACATAATTGATGCTCCATAAATAAGGTTTAATGGATTAATTTGCATTTTAATGTAACTTTGGTAGAAATCTCTGAATCTCTTTTAGAAAGATATATAGGATGTATGATTTGGGAAGATATGCATCTTTTGCTCGACTATAATG
The DNA here is from genome assembly GCA_004027655.1 of Graphiurus murinus. Lineage (NCBI taxonomy): Eukaryota > Metazoa > Chordata > Mammalia > Rodentia > Gliridae > Graphiurus > Graphiurus murinus. Next base: position 2,228 of record PVLC010029054.1, read on the forward strand.
TTATTGATGTCAAAGTTCCATAATCTCTTAATTGTCTCTGTATCCTCACACAGTCTCACATGATGCCATGTGGTGAATTATAGTTTATTACCAATTCAAATTTAGGAAATCTCCAAGCTCCTAATTTGATTCCAAATGATCAATAATTCTGTGTTTATTCCTTCTTTCTCCATTTTTCCCAACTAACTTTCTCACTCTGAAAGTTTGCATATATTTCTAATTTGGAACTACAAACTATACAATAGCTATTTCCCTTAGTTTCAAAATATTTTTTTGCATTTACTGTCTGACGGAATTTGTGGAGATATCCATTCTTATTTTTTACCATTTTTACACTTTGTAACTCAAATTACAAAGGAAAGATACCATCTGATCACATGTGGGGGATCAATCCTATTATAACTCTACATTAAAGCTGAATTTTGGAAATGAAAGTACACTAGTTTCCAGTAGGGATTTTGGTGAGGGAGGTGGGGAGCGGAGACAGGATATTTGATGAAGGACACAGTTCAAATAATGTTACATTCACATATGAGGTTATTGATACCAATCTCAATGATATGTACAGGGAGGGGGAGGGAGCGGGGTGGAATCTGGAGGGAAACACACCAAGTGCTGTGGGCATGTATGTTTCTATCACTCTGAACCTCATTATGATGTATAATTACAATGCACCAATACAAGTATATTAAAATAAATAATAAAGGTGTAACCTTTCCAAGAACAAGAATGTTGTCATTATAAAATAGAACACCTACAGTAGTGTATTGCATAACATATAATTACTGTCCATTAACAATTTGTTGAATAAAACAAATGAAATATTGGACCATATACTCCATTTCAGTTTCATGTTGCTGCAAAATTAGGTGATATCAAATATTCTGGTAATTTCAGACATTGAGACATGGAAAATGATGTTTGAAAATATTTTAAACTTAGAACTATGTGAGTTTGAGATGTCAGTATTAACAATGTTATGTTTTTCTTCTAATGCCTGTAATCTGAATATCCATCTTCAGTGGATTATTCATTTCATGATATCTGGGGCTTTGTACCCTATCATTGAAATACATGATTAGTATTTTTTCATTCTAAGTGCATTATAAATTTGAAATAAGATATGAAATTATAGATATTGCCAGCAATGCCAATAATTTGAAAACAGCTTGTTTAGGAAAAGAATAATTTTAATGTAGTGGCAAAATAAGAATCTACAGAGCGTGGCTTCACATGAAATGATTTCAACATCAATAAAGAAGTATTTATAGTCTCACATTACATGTAAATTATATTTAGTTAACATTTATATAAAAATTTATACTTTTAAAGCATTCTGTATGCATTTTTGTGATACTGGGGATGGAACCCAGGGGTGTTCTGCCTCTAAGCTACACCTCCAGCCCTATATTATTCTTTTATTTTGAAATAGGGTCTCACTTAGTTTCAGGTGGCCTCACTAAGCTGCTGAGGCTGGCCACAAACGAACTTGCGATCCTCCTGTCTCAGTCTCCCAAGTACTGGCATTACAAGCATGTGCCACCACACTTGACTATGCATTTTATTAATGAACTTTTGTAGTATCTTTCTTTCATATTGATGATATTATTTCTATTACACAGATGAGAGCATTGAGGGACAAAGAAAGTAACTAAATTGCCCAAGTTCACACAGCTGGTAAGTCACAGAGCCTGCCCTTGAACTTAGATTTTTCCATTTCCAAACCTTTTGTCAAGTACATTTTACCATTGTAGGCTTAGAACACACTATGTTACTTCTGACACCAAATTTAAGTTTGGGAGGTTCTTAAAACCACCCTCCACTTTGATAATTTGCTACAATAACTCACTGAAGGCTCTTCTTCTTATAGTTATTGTTACATGGAAAGGATTCAAATTACAATCAACTAAGGGAAGAAGTGCATTAAATAGAGTGCAGGATGAGTTTTAATATGAAGCCTCCATTTCCTTCTCCTTATCCAGTCAAGATATGTTACTCTCCAGGGTATCAATGTGTGATAATATGCATAGAATACTACCAACCAGTGAATGTGGGGAAAGATCCCCAGAGAGAAGGCGGTAGCCCCGCCCCGACGGAAAGGAAAAAAAGGCATCAAAGATGGCGCAGAGGGGAAGTGGCGAGGGTGGAGACCTAAGAGTGTTTACCAGAGACCAGGATTGGATGAGGGATGTCTCCTCAGCGTGATCAAGACATTGATAGGTCCCTGGTAGTGTGATCAGCGTGTGATCAGCTTTTGGACTGGACCAAAGAGGCGTGACCAAGATGACATTTACCCTGATTGGCCCTGCAAGGAGACACCCCTCATGCTCTGCTCTATATAACTCTTTGCCCCTCGTGTAATAAACGGATGAGTCCTCCGATGCTCAGTCCCTGCCGTGTGTTCATTTCGGCGTGACCTTCCTTTTCTGCGAGAGAACCCCCTTTTGGGGTAGACGCTCCAGGGAGATCGGGGTAGGGGCCCCCTTCGTTGGGAGGACCCCACAAGTGAAGCTCACTCATGTCTCACTGTTTAGGATTTTGACTGGGGCTCTATTTTGTAGGCATGGCTGATTGTTTGCCTGCATGGTTTGTCTCAGTCTCCACATCAACAAATACCACATGACCCAAAGCCCACACCCCAATTCATATTGCAGGTCTTCCTAGCATGGTTAGCCTCCACCTTAAGACTATAGGGGTGTGGCCAGATCCCACCTAAAATCATTTTGTTAAACTATTCAGCATGATTCAAGGTGCAAGACAAACACATTTCTGTCATAGTATTACAAGAGTCCAGATATTACTTCCCAGAAACAGGGCAAAGGGAAAGAGAAAATTCTTTATTGCAAAGCCATATTGGGAAGAATCTTTTTGGAATAGAAAGACACAGAAAATGAAGATGACTGTACATGCACATGTGTCAATATGACTTGCTGGAAAAAAACTTAAACTTTGACTTGATTTTGTCGTTATAGAGTCATGCATGGCTTAATGATGGGGATATGTTCTAAGAAATGCATCATTAGACTATTTCATTATGCAAATATCAGAGTGTACTTCCATAAACCCAGCTGGTATAGCTTATCACACACCTAAGCTATATGGTATCCTCCACATACCATAGCCTGCTGATCTTAGATCCATAAGTAACAAAATATGAGATTAAATCAAGAATGAAAGAAAATGGAACAATCAAGAGATAGGGTATACATGAGATGTATTAGGCTACTGCTGGTATAACATGGCATACCACTTTATAGTGAAATTTTTATAAGTAGGTGTACACAGAAATAACAGTAGTGTGGTAAATACATCCACCATAACATAGTTGCTTATTATCAAGTATTGTGTGTTATGCATAATTGTATGTGTTACACTTATATTTTACACCTTGGGGTAACACTTATTTATTACACCTCAGGGTTCAATCCCCCCAGGGTATTCTCCCTGTAAGCTACACTTTCAGCCCTTTTTAGTTTTTATTTTGAAACAGGGTCTCACTAAATTACTAAGGGTCTCACTAAGTTGTTGAGGCTAGCCTCAAATCTGTGATCCTCCTGTTTCAACCTTCCAAGTACTGGGATTACAAGCATGTACCACTGCGCCCAGCTTGTGTTATACTTTTCTACAATTGGCAGTGCAGTAAATTTACACCAGCATCACCACAAACACATGAGTAATACATTGCGTTACAACAGCTACACCATCACTAGGTGATAGAAATTTTCAGCTCTAATGTAATCTTATCAGACCACTATTATATGGGTGGTCTCTTCACCATGGAAACATTGCTGTACTCTCCCTCTGGCAAAAAGATCAAATGAATTGGTTAATGTGAGAAGTCTCAGATGAAAGGGATTGTATCATTGCTATGTTTCAGATATAGGCCTTGTAGCTTACAACAAAAGATAGAACTGTAGGGAGTGATAAATGCATAAAGTTCATTATTTGAGGAGGAAAATCTTCTTGGCATATGAGATTTTTTAGAGGCTCTTAGTTGTTTTCAGTTAAAAAAATTTGATATCCATTATCAGACTAGCAACAGTCAACTCCTGGAGCTTTTTGCTAAAATTAGTTTTGATACCTTAAAGAATATTGATGACATTTTAGAATGGAACAGCCTAAAAGATCTGAAATAAAAGCATACTAAAAAGACTTTATCCCCTAGCTTTATCAAGAGGCCAAAAAAAGAAATAAAAATGAGTTCTGCTATTAAATATAAAGACTACAGTCATTTTTATTTATATAACTGTTCAGCTTTATCTAGCATAAAGTAAAATAGAAGGAAGCAGCACCATATATCTGAGTGAGACTGGTGTGTGCATATTATTTCCCTTTGGCTTTAATTTATTTTCCTTGGGTATAATTTTAAACCATTGAATTAGTTGATGACTACCCCTAAACTGTCACTTCTCATGATTTCCTTCTCACCGTCTACCCTCAGAGATCCCCTTTATAGCTCCCTAAAATCCTAAGGCATCTTTTATTCCTTGGATTTCTCTGGAATATGGGAAAATCTTTCATTTTGAGGGTATATTAATTTTATATGTTACTTGTCCTCCCAGAAGCACTTGCAATGAAAAGACGATGTCAGGGGGAAGAAGTTGTCTAATTATATTTATCTTAGAAGGTTTATTAGTGAGGAAATTGAAAAGCTCTGATACAGTAACAAATACCCATATTTCAGTGGCTTGATGCCATGAAGGGCAGATAACTCATTTACAGCACTAAATACACTAGTGTTTTACTAATGCGATACCAGTTACTAATGCAATTGCTACTATAATACAGTAGTGTATTAGTGTTCTAAATGAGTTAGTGTAAAACCAGTCTACTAGAGGTTGCGGCGTTTCTCCTTCCTGCTTTTCCCCCCAAGTACTGAGCTAGGGACTGGTAACTTTTATTTTGCAATTCTGACATCTTTGTACCCTTTGCTTTTAGCAATGCGGACCTAAGAGTGAGAGAGAATAGAAGAAATAACTTTAATTTCTTGGGACTGGAAGCAACACAACACTTCTATTCAAGTTGCATTGGTTAGAATTAGTCATAGAGGAGCATGATAGGAAATGTATGGAGCAAAATGAGATATGTTTAGGGAACATAGGGAACTTCAGGTATTCACAAAATATACCAACAGAGAAATATACACTCCACCAACAGACTGGCTCAAATATGTATCAAGAATTCAGTAACACATTATTATATATGGATTTTGAGGCAATAATTGTGTGAAGTGCTGGGCACTCGGAAAAAAATATTTTTTATCCTCAAAACCATTCAGTTGGGTGAGGGATATTGAAAAGAAATGCCTAAGTACAATGTAGTTTGACATTCACAACAATAAATGTGTGTACAAGTTACATAAGAACAGCCTATAAGTCTTCACCATTTCTATGTGAGGATGAGCATTGGGAAGAGCTATGACAAGGGAGTGACCATTCCACACACGTTGAAAAGAATTTTGTAGGCAGAGAAAGAGGAGGAAAAAAAGACCTACTAGGAAGAGTTATGTCCAAAATGCCAGAGAACGCACTGTGCTGGGATGCTACAGTGGCATGCATGAGGTTAATTTCAATGTGGGGCATAGCACAATGAGGGCTGGACATCTGGGCTGAGGACAAATTTGATAGATTCGATCTTTTAGCCCAAGGAGATGCTGAGGGTCTTGTGGGCTAAGGGAAACTACTTACGGGTTCTTGGCCAGGAGATATTCACTCCTCAAGCTACTATTGAAAGCTTACAAAATTCCTTACCTTTGTTAAACTGTCACCAAGAGCCAGGCATGGTGGCACACACCTGTAATCCCAGTACTTGGGAGGCTGAGATAGAAAGATCATAGGTTTGAGACAAGCCTCAGCAACTAATTTAGTGAGACCCTGTAAACAAACAAACAAATAAATAAATAAATAATATAGCTGGGGGATGCCCCTGAGTTCAATGTCTGGTACCATAAAAAATAAAACAAAACTGTCACCATGAGTCAAGTACAGAGTAGAGCACTTTATATGCACAACTTTATTTCATCCCCTGAGAAACATTATGAGGTATTATTACTATTGATATTTAAGATGGGGAAACTTGAGGCACAGAGAAGGTCAGTAATTTGCCCAGCAACACATAGCTAGTACGTGGGGAAGCCAGACTGTGCTGGAGTCAGATCCTTTTATTTAAATCATGGCTGTCCAATAGAAGTGCAATGTGAACTCTATAAGAAAATTTAAATGTTCTTGTACTAACATAAGGTAGAAAAGAAAAAGCTGAATTAATTTTATTAATATTTTAATTTAACCCAATATACGCCAAATATTATTTCAACTTATAATCAATATAAAGCATTTTTTTTTGGTACTGGGATTGAACTCAGGGGCATTCTTTCAACCTACATTCCCTGCCCTTTTTATTTTTATTCTAAAAAAGGGTTTCACTAAGTTGTTGAGGTTGGCCTTGAACCTGCGATCCTCCTGTCTCAGCCTCCTAAGTATTGAGATTATAGGTGTGTACCACCATACAAAACATTTTAATGAGATATTTTACATTATTTTTATACAAAGTCTTTGAAATTTGGTATTTTTCACTTGTAGTATATCTCCATTCAGACTAAACTCACATCTGGCTAATGGCTACTGTATTGGGCTAACCTAGAGGGTTTATTTATATGGTTTTAGGGGAATTGAGTTGCAGAATAGTAAGTAGCCATAAAAGTAAAATGTCTGCCCTGTTTTCACATGCTTTGTAATCATAAACATAAATGAAACAGCTCAATTTTAGATAAATTTTCTCTTCCTAAAAGTTATTCTAAAGTTCTTTCTTCCTCATGACAGTATTCAGTAATAATTAGACCTCAAATTCTAAACTAGCACATCTGGTGCTAATACGTGTCATTGTTCATTGTCATAACTATAAATGACAAACTCCACATGCAGAAAGGATCATGATCTGTTCTATAGCTAATAAATGTTCTCTTTCAATTTCAGTTTCCTAATAGGGGCTGTAGCTCAGCGGTAGAGCATTTGACTAGCACGCACAAGGCCCTAGGTTCAATCCCCAGCACTGTACAAATTTTAAAAAAAACAACAACAGGACCAAGCAAGCGCAATGTCCTTGTACTGATGATAGATATTAAATACACCCAACATATATTGAATACCAATGCAGAAATCCTAATGACTCCAATATGATCAGCTTGTACTCATGGGAGTGACATCAAACATGGATAATTGAGTTTCCCAAAGGATGGCCCCAATATTTGTCCTTCACAAATACACATGGTCCCTTAGCCTATTTAACTGAACTCTCGTCTAAATACATTCTGTAGGAAAGATGAATTTATATAAAGTCATCTAAGATGCACCCACACCCATAATGACTTCTGTGTGCCCATTATACACTTTTATTGAAAATCTTTTGGGGAACATTTATGATTTTAATCCCTTTTTCACTTAAGTAATTATTTTTATACATGAAACATCGTGCAAATTTCTGATAATTCTCTCCGGTTAAATTTTTATTTTTAATCCTTTGATAATTCTAACTAACGCATAAAAAACATTGTGTAAATACTTAGAGGGTACCACGTGATACTTGCCTTCATGTATACATTGTTTGATCTTCAAATCAGGTTAAATACATCTATCTTTTCTTTTTGGTGAAAATATTAAAATCCCTTCTAGCTTTTTGAAATACATGGTACATTATCTTTAGACATTTGCTGTGCAGTAGCAGACCAGAACTCCCTATTCCTATCTAATTATGACTTAGTACCCATTCCCATGCCAACCAGAAAAACTCAGATTATATTTTGCTATTTAGTTTTATTGGTGGATTGTAGTCTCACATCATGCGATTCATAGTGATAGTGGCATCCCTGCACACAGCACTTGGTGGGCTTTCCCCCAGTTCCTCCCCTCTCCCTCCCCTTCCCCATACGTGATATTCAGATTGGCATTGGTATTCTCACATAATATCAGTGGAAGTGTTTCCTTCATTATCTCAGACCATATATAATGTACCCAGGGCATTCTACCTCTGAGCTATACCACCTGTCTTATTTTTTATTCTTTATTTTGAAACCGGGTCTCACTAAGTTGCAAAGTGCCTCACTAGGTAGCTGAGGCTGGCCGCGAACCTGGATCCTCCGGTCTCAGCCTCCCAAATGCTGGGATTACAAGCCTGCGCCACCACACCCGGCGTTAGGGGAGTTAAATTCTTTAGGCCTCAGGTTCTACATCTATAAAACAGAGTTAAAGATGGAGGGGATTGAACCCAGGGGTATTCTATCTCTGAGTTATACCTGAGTTTTATTTTGAAACAAGATCTCACTAAGTTGCTGAGGCAAATCTGCAATTGTCCTCTCTCAGCCTCCCAAGTACTGGGATTACAGAGAAACCAAAATCAGAGTTCCCTTCCATTCAATTAGGCAGGAGTTCTCTGCTGGAATGCATTTTAGAGATATTGCTGTATTTACTCAAAAGTCAGATATCTGGCTCCCTATGCAGAACAACCAAATCCAATCAATCCACCATTGATCCTGATTAAGACTGACTGGGTTCACATTCCACTTCTAGTAATGATAGCTTGGGGCTTGTGGAAAATCAAGCCAGCAGTGCAAGGCCAGTTCCTGAGGAGCAAATCCCTGGGAGAAGAAAACACATTGAGGTTTACTTGTTTGAGGTTTGCGCGTGCGTGCGTGCGTGACACATCCAGCCCTATTGTATTTATTTATTTTATTTTGAAACAGGGTCTCTCTAGGTTGCTACTTGTTGAGGTAGCCTTCAAACCTGCAATCCTCCTGTCTCAGTCTCCAGGTGTGCCCCACCACTCCTGACTCAGATGCATTTTTTAAAACTTGCAGAAGTGTTCTTGTTACTTGGACCGGAGATGGGCATTTTTGTCAATGATTGTGTTGTTCTCCGATTTCTCAATCAAAACTGAGCTGAAAAGTAGAGTTTTGTTTTAATATCCAATTACCAAGAACATGTATGTCTAATCCTTAGGAAGTTACTTTGCACTATATTCTAGGTAAGCACCACCAGGTGCATCAAAACAGTTCCTTGCTAATGTGGTTAGGACTTGCACCTGTTGAGGATAATTGATATTAAAGATTAGCACATCATTTATTTAATCAGTTCAGTTAAAAGATATAAACTATTTCAAGGAGATAAAAGACATTAATGAGATATCCATTGGTGATCAGGGAAAAGCAATACCAAATTTAACTATAATCTTGCTTAATTCAACTCGTTTGTGTCACCTGAGGTTGAATAAAGCAATGCACTGTGAGTCTTTTCTTATAGTCTGTGTTTCCTCTGAGCCCTCGGAGCAGCATGATGGCTTTCATATCTCACCCTGCCAGCTGAGTCTTCAGCACATAACACTCCAGCCCTGCTCAGGGGAGAGAACTAGCTTGCCCTTCTAACTTCTTTACACCCTTTTTTCCACTTGGCAAATGCAGGGAGAAAAATAACAGGCCTCATTGTGACTTTCCAAGTCTCAAGTTGAGAAAGTAATTTACTCAAACCTCCTCTTCTTTTCTTCAAAAAAGCTTCCATTGGTACACGTAATTGTTATAAATGCTAACTTCAATCAGATGCTTAAAATTATCAATTAACCACTCAAACAGGCACCTGGATGCTTTTGAAACAGTTCTATTTTGTACAGGCTACACCTCCCTTGTTATTTTTGGACACTGCTTTTGAAATTCATTTAAAAATAACTATTTCCAAATGAGCAGGTAAAGGCATTGTTGAATGCCCTGGATGATGCGATTGGAGACAGGAAAAGAGGAGGCCTTTTCGCATTTGCATGGCTCCATCATCACGCCGATCACATACATGCATGTTGAGCAGAGAAACAGCACTGCTTTGATTCATAATACTAGGCCCATAATTGCTAGTTCTATCATCAATTATTTGTGAAGTCCTGAACATGTCATTTCACTACGTGGGGCTCTATTTTCTGCATGGTAAAAATAGGGTGGTGGGGTTCTAGTTTATTTCTAAAGTGATTGCCAGGTCTACTAGTCCACAATTCTGAGCACATTGTGCTTTTCTTAGTACTGACTTGATTCAGTCTCCTGTTTGAGGTCATAAATATTTTGAGAACCTTCCCCACCAGTAACTGGAATCAAAATTTCCTCTAAGAAATGCTTCATGAATGTTTTAAGGAAATGAAGAGATTCAAGATCGTTCTTTGTAGCATGAACTTTGTACGTAATGCACTAATAACTTCAGCCTTTTCTTCTTGAAACCTAATCTGAACCTCCACAGGATTATATATTCTCCAGAGGTGTTCTTTTAAGTTACCATGACTGACTGGACAGTTCAGTACTCTACACACTGATTCGTGAGCAGACCAGATAGGTTAGCGAATTATTTATAGTTGTATTCTCTGAGGCAACTACAACCCTTTTACAATCCAGTAAAGCATGCTAAAGTGCAGAAGATTAGAACAAACCGTTGCCCAAAAGATGCCATTTTAAAATGCTCTGAGGCTGGGCACCTCAAACTTTAACACACAGACCACCTGGGATTTTTTTTTTAATGTAGGCTCTGATTTAGCGTATCTGGGTTTGAGTGAGCTTCTGCAAGTCCACTGACAGTACTTTGAGTAGCAAGGCACACAGGGACTGGATAAAATGAATGTTGATTTTATATCAATTAGAATTCAGTTTGCCTATTATAAAGATGGATAGGCTGTATACCATTTCTAAACCACCCTACCTGAGCTAACAGGAGAAGGACCTCTTTCCAAATGGCACATCAATAGAAAGACATGGTTCAGCTTTAAATATTCATGACTTATCTTCCTCTTGTTTCCTTCAAGCGTTTTGACATTTACTTAAGTAATTACTGCCACTATCAAATGGTGGCCCATATTTTTGTCCTTTGTAAATCCTGCTATGTTATTATTCATGCCTTTGTTCCATCTCTACTCTTGGAAGCTGCCTTTATCGAGTTTGCCAGGTGGATTCTGCACATACCCGGAATTAATCTCCACGGCCCATCAGAGTGGAGCCAACCTCATGTAATCAAGGGAAGAAGCAGGGGAGGGAGACAGTGACTGAGAGGAGAGGTTGGGGGCCTGATGGCCAATGCAACCTATACTGATCAGACAAAACAAAAAAGCTACTTTCTACTCACGTCTTCTTATAACCAGCAATGCCAGAAGCTCAGTGCACTTTGTTAAATTCATTACTGAATTGTCTTCCAGACATACAGATTCACATGTTAGCTTCACATGGTCTTTTATTCCCAAGAGGATCTGTATTATAAAAGATTTCCAAAAGGACCAATTGTCTTCCCTTCTTTTTGTGAGTCCATCTGAGGGTCAGGTTGTGGGAGATGCTTAAAGGAAAAGGGAGGTGACATGTGTTTCTAATTGTGCTAAAATCTCTAAATGCATTATTAATATTATAAGCCTATTTAGTGTATTTAACACACAGCCAGTTATGCATGAGTCTCAAATGAATGGCTGATTTTTCTTTCATTAGGAGGAAAAGTCATTTTCAGATTAAGAAGTGGTTCCTTTTTTAATGAAAATTCTTTTGGTTCTGCTCCAAGAAATAAATCATCAAAGCTCTCTCAGTAATGCTGCAAATATTTTGTACTTGCGCACTTTTAAAAGTTAAAGTCATTTTCAAGTTGATCAATTAGTCTTTACCAAGGTTAAGTACATTTGGGTATTAGTGTGCTTTTGCATAATACAGAGAGCTGGAAGAACAAAAAGTAATCAGCCAAGTTGAAACTGTTCATAGATCCCTTACCTTCTGGAGACCTTGAGGCAAGCAATGAACAGATACTTCACATGTTAATGTTTTAGCTAAAGAAACTCAGAAGGAGTTAACTAACTTAATCCAAGGTCTGAGGGAGTTAAAATGGACAACAGGGAAGCTATTTTGTTATGACATTCATCTGTGTAGCAGTTAAATTGGAGGAGAAATTATATTGGGAAAATAGTTTTTGACAATATTTCTTGAACACTCAATATATATTGTTGGGCTTCTTTTTTCTCCTGATAGGCAATATACTTCTTTCTTTACCAAAAAGACAAAAAAGCAATCCTGGTAGGCAGCTTGTAATACATAGTTCAATATTGTCAAATCTGAGTATTCTCATGCAATAGGCTGTAGAACATCTCCCACCTTGTTCTAAGTGGCAGAATAATACACGTGTATGAGTGTACACACACACACACAGACACACACACACACACACACACACACACAATGTCCTTTGCAGTCAGGACTTCCTGATTCTGCCAGGCCACCTCCCTCCTTTGAAATATGTAAGGTAGGCTGTGTGACATCAGCAAGTGTGCCTGCTATGTTCAGAGGGAGAGAGGACTCCCTATGGAGTGTGCTGACGTCTCTCTACAGAATGACTTCAGTGCTGATGCTCTGACTCCTCCCCTCTGGGACACAAATCCATTCTAACACACATCTGCAGGGGAAAAAATAGCTCACAGTCTGATTTACTCAAGAGCAGCCTTTTTTGGCAGCCTCCGGGCCACTTCAGGTGAGGTCAGCCACCTGCGTGTTTGTGAACATCACAGGGCTAGTGCTCAGGATGCCCTGTCCTTGGCTCACTTCCATGCTTCTTTGGGAGATAATCCTTTGAGTATCCCTTCCCATTGAGCCTCTCAGTTCTTGAAATGCTTGAAGTTGAATATGTTTACCTCATTTTAGGTGATAGATAATGTTAGCAATTACTTATATGGGCTTAATCTTTCTCCTTGACTCAGATCAACATACAAACTGCTTTATTTTCATTCCAGAGTGATCTCTCTTTAGTAGAGCTCCTGACACTTGAGTTTTGGTACCATTCGTATGTCAAACAGTTGGAGATCTATAGAATATTGTGATGTACTAAGGAAGCTTGCTATTTACTGGGACTTTTATTTTTTTTAAGTTTTACTTTTTGGTACTAGGGATTTAACCCAGGAGCATTCTACCTCTAAGCTACACCTACAGTCCATTTTTTAAAAATTTGAAACAGAGTCTCACTAAGTAGTTGAGGCTGGCCTCAAACCTGTGATCTCCCTGTCTCTGCCTCCCTAGTACTAGGATTACAGGCATGTGTCACCACACCTGGTTTACAAGGACTTTTAATGCAATACTACAAAGAATGTGGGGAGAAGTAAGGAAGCATTACCTTTTCCCACTGGGATACATCTTTGTCATAAATATCCTAATATTGTAGAATATTTTATTGGAAAAATGACTTCTTTAAAATTGATCCCTAATATTAATTCTGCTACTAGTAAATATAATCTATATCAGAAAAGAAATTCATTCATTCTATACTCACTATCCATATCAGTAGTGAGGGAAGACTCCAGGTTGAGGATCTTATAAAAGAGGATTGAGGTGAGGATAATATTTTTCTCTATTCCATCAATAGAATTATGCCTTTTGGTCCATGTCAAACTCCCCTCCTCCCACCCCAAAATGATATTGGAGGATTAGATTATAGTCCAAATTGTCTTTTGTTTTCTTTATGGTCCTTTAAGAGATCTTTTTGTCTATTTATAGGTCATGAAACCATATCTTATATTTTCTTCTTCATTCTACTTTTACATTTATATCTATCTGAAATGGATTTTTAGATTGGTATAGGGTAGGGGTCAAGATTCATTTCTTCCATTTGGATATTTAAGTAATCTAAGACCATTTATTAAGCTAGCATAATTTCCCCATTGCATTCCAGAGTCAATTTTATCATAAATGGAGTGATTTTATAGAGGAGGGTCTGTTCTGGACTCTGTTTCATTGGTCTATTTGTCTATCTTAGTACCAATGCCTCATAGATTTAATTGCCTTTCTCAGTTTGAATTTGTTTATCTTTATATGAGGGCCTGTCCTCTCTCCATCCTCCTAGCAAGACCATCTTCTTCTTTTCCTTCAACCCAAAGACATGTTCCTATTCATTTAAGGAAAAGACAAGCTCCAGAAGGTAATAGGACCTAGGGTGGTTACCTGGTAGTTAGTAATGTTTGAAATTCTAACTTTCTGTTGTCTTTGACTGATAGCCAATTTGCTGGGCAGAAGATGCTCAGTTACATATGTTCTCTTTTTGTGTACCTAAAAACCTCAAGATTTAGTTTAAAATTTTCTTTATCGTACACTTTCAGTTAAATGACACCCTTTTCTAATACTTTGTTTTCTAAACAATGCATGTGTTCAATTGTAGAAAATATAGACAATAGTTAAATAAAACTAATAAAATTGAATTATCTCTAATCTAAAAAATATATACTCCTTACAGAAGATATATATCATGTAGTTAAGTAAGAATAATATGTAAGTTATTCAGATGCTCAACATCTAGAGGATACCACTACTGAAGGCTCCCTTTTCTCTCCATATGTATGTGTATATGTATTTACATACATTCATCTTAAACTAAAATATAAAAAGATTGTATATGCTGTTTCTTATAATTTTTAAAATTATAGTATATACCACACATTGATATTTCCCTCTGTTTTTTTTTTTTTTTTTTTTTTTTTTGCGGTACTGGGGATTGAACTCAGGGGCATTCTACCTCCGAGCTATACCCCTAGCCCTATTTTGTATTCTTTACTTTGAAACCGGGTCTCACTAAGTTGCGGAGTGCCTCACTAGGTAGCTGAGGCTGGCCTCGAACCCGGATCCTCTGGTCTCAGCCTCCCGAATGCTGGGATTACAAGCGTGCGCCACCATGCCCGGCTGATATTTCCCTAATTCTTAACTATTCTTACATAATATTATTTTAATGGCTGAATTATATTTCATTGTTTGATAATTTATCTAGTTACTTTTGGTGTACATTTAGACTATTCCCAATTCTTCCCTTATAAGCATTATTTTAAGCAAATATCCATGTAACCAGGATTTTTCAAACCCTATGATTCCCTTCCCCAGAAACACATCCCTTAGGGAAAAAAACCCTCTAGAAATAGATTGGCTAAATCAAAAGATATGAAAAAGCACAAATTAAGTCTTCTCACATGCATTGTCAAATTGCCTTTGCTGGAAATACATATGTATGTAGCTTATAAATGAAAAACTACATTATCATTATTATTATTTTTCATTTATAAGCAATGTGTTTCATGAACTTATTCCATCTTTGTCTTTTGTTTACTTCCTGTGATTTCTGGGAAACCTGAAGGACATGAGATTTTCTGAGTAGTAGTTCTGGTATATCCTCAACCATGTAAACAGAACCAAATCCATGCCTATCATGCTATGGTTAGATTTAAGCCTTCATGATAGCCCCTTGGGAAATAAGCAGTCAAAAGTTACAAATCTCAGGTTGGGTGTAGTGGCACATGCCTATCATCCCAGTATGTGGGAAGCTGAGACAAGAGGATTACAGTTTTCAAGGCCAATCTTGGCAACCTGGTAATGCTCTTGGCAACCTAGTGAGACCCTAGTTTCAAAATAAAACATAAAATAGGGCTGGGAGTGTAGCTCAGAGGTAGAATGAGTTCAATCCCCAGTACCAAAAAAAAGTTTCAAATCTCTATGCCAGCAATCATAAAAGGGCCTGCTTCAGCATTTGATTTTTTAAAAGCTTGGCTGAAGCACCTGCCAAAGGTAGACTTCTCATCTATTCCTGAGAATCATCTTCTTCACTAACAGCATTTCATTAATGGTAATGTCCTCACAAGAGTTGCTACATAGACACTGCTGAAAAAAAAACACTGAAAAGATGGGGGAACATAGGGGTGATTGCAAATTTGAACTGGAATATTAGTACATTATGGTCGTGACCATCTTTCCATTATTGGTCCTACCACAGTGCATTGCTCTTCATAGGTAGTCAGTAAATATTTTGTTGAAAAGTAGATGGATCAATGACTGACTATTGTCTGTGATTCTTGATGTAGAAAAGAGCTTATGTACAACTGCAGTACTTTAGACAGTAACCATTGCCAGGGCATAGATGCATTCCTTTTGAGTCTCATTTAACTCTGTAAGAAGATATGAATTGAGTTAAAACATGAGCCAGAAAGGGCAAGATCAAGAATTATTACAAATATCACAGTTCAGTCAATTGGTTGTGAATAAGGTGAAGGAGATGGCCTGATTCAGTCTGGAAAGTTTGATAATCATTGATAAGAATGACAACCCCAATTAATTCTAGAACTTTGGGTGTTAATTTATAGGGGATCTGATTAGCAACAGGTCTTGTGCAATGGGAAATAAGACTATGCTTATTTGGGGAGATCAGAAATCTCTCTGACATGCTGCCTGATCTCTGTTTCTCACACATTCAAACATGCACAATATTTCCTGGATGCTCTTTATAAAATGTCATTTTTAGTAAATACTCTAAATTCATCATCTATTGCTGCATGATGAATTACCCCCAAATGTAGAGTCTTTGAATAACTCACATTTATTATCTCAACATTTATATGGATGAGAAGTCCACACATGGCTTAACTGAGTCTACTTTCTCAGGGTCTCTAATAAGGCCGCTGTCATCTTGAGGCGCAACATAGAAGGATCTGATTCTTAGATGACTCATGAGGTTGGTGGAGCTATTTTGGGCTAATGGCCTCAGTTCCTCACTGGCTTTTGCTCAGAGGTCTCAATCCATTCCTTGCCTTATGGCTTCTTCATAGGGCATCACCCAATATTGAAGCTGACTTCATCAATTTGAGTGTACAAAAAGGCAAACGAGACAGTACACATAAGATGGAGGGAAGTCACAATGTTTTGGAACCTACTCAAGGAAGTGACATCACATCACTTTTATTGTATTCAATTTTTAGAACAGATTACTATAGTGGTCCATGTTATACTCAAAGGGAATAGTTTATGCTAGGAGGTGAAAATCCTTGGGGGACATATTAAAAGCCTGCCTGCCACTCAATCCATGAAGATCAGTGGGTATATCTCTATACCTGTTAATCTACCCATCTCCTTCCCTCCTTCTTTCCCTTCCTTCCATGCTCATGGGCAGCATTTGAGGCTAGATTACTTTCCTAGACCTTTATTTCCTCAAAACTGATTATTCATTCCCTTAGATATTTACTCGTCTTCTATATGTAATCCCTTGCTTAACTTCAGTTCAAGAAGGATATTATGACATCAGCAGCAGCAGTAGCAACAAGAAGACCAATCATTTTACTCAGAAAGTGTTCTATGGAAGGGATATACAAAGACTGCAAAGGTAGTTAATTCATTCATCCATTTAAAAAATAACGAGCATTTATCAAGTGTCCCCTGCTTACTATGTACAAAGCTTTTCAGAAATAGAAATATGAATATGAACATCACACTAAATGCTTGTTTAAATATTAAACAATGTCCAGAGGCCATGCCCATGCTTACAAGAGATGTCAGACTTTTCTTGGTAAAGAAGTAGTGTTTTCCAGTTTGGTCCCACTATACAAGTGCTCCTTCAAACAGTTTTCTGTAGCTATGCATCTGGGCTGACCTCCATAGGCTCTGTTATAACCTTGAGGATAAGTTCATGCTGTCAATACAAGCCAGTAAGATCAGTAGTTTTCAAAGTGTAGTGCTGGACCACTAGCATTGTCATCAGTTGGAAACCTGTTAGAGATGCATATTCTCAGGCCCTACCCTAGACCCAACATATGAACATTTCTAAGGGTGGTGACTAGAAATCTGTGCTTTAAGAAACTTTTCAGGTGGTTCCACCGACTCAGAAGATCCCTGATTTAAGAATTAATAAATTTTCTCTTCCCAGCTCGGTCCCGCGCGTTGGATCCGCTTCCATCGGTTTCTACACTCGCTTACCAGACCCCCAACAGCCGAAATGGTGAAACAGATCGACAGCAAGGAAGCTTTTCAGGAAGCCTTGGAAGCTGCAGGAGATAAGCTTGTAGTAGTTGACTTCTCCGCCACGTGGTGTGGGCCTTGCAAAATGATCAAGCCTTTCTTTCATGCCCTCTGTGAAAAGTATACCAATGTGCTGTTCCTGGAAGTAGATGTGGATGACTGTCAGGATGTTGCTGCAGAGTGTGAAGTCAAGTGCATGCCCACCTTCCAGTTTTTCAAGAAGGGCCAAAAGGTGGGTGAATTCTCCGGAGCTAATAAGGAAAAGCTTGAAGCTACCATTAATGAATACATCTAATCATGTTTTCTGAAAAGCATAACCAGCTATCAACTGTTTGAAACTTGTAATTTTTTTAATTTACAAAAAGTATGAAGTATGAAACTATATACCCAACTGCCATCTGATTATAAATGACAATAAAATATTAATTCTACCCTTTTTAAAAAAAAAAAAAAAAAAAAAAAAAAAAAAAAAAAAAAAAAAAAAAAAAAAAAAAAAAAA
>PVLC010029055.1:0-20362 GCA_004027655.1 Graphiurus murinus
ATATGCAGCCACCAAAAATGATGATGTTGATCAATATTTATTAGCATGGGAATACACCACAACATACTGCTTAATTTTTTAAATTGGGTACAAAACAGCCAGGCATGGTGGCGAACACTTGTAATTCCAGTACTTAGGAAGCTGAGACTGGCGGATCACAGATTCACAGCCAACCTCAGCTACTTAGTGAGGTCCTCTGCAACTTAGTGAGACCTTGTTTCAAAATAAAGAATTAAAAATAGGGCTGGGGGTGTAGCTCAGAGGTAGAATGCCCCTGGGTTCAATCCCCAGCACTGCAAAAAATAAATAAATAAATAAAGTACAAAAATAATGTGATTGTGATGTGTGTACACAAATAAAATTATATGTACACACAATTAATTATATATGTATGAGATATTATATTCTATACTTAGAGCTGTGTTGAGTGGTTGGATGATAATGAAACAAATGGTAAGAGTGGTTACCAGTCAGTAGTGAGATCTATGTCTTCCCTAAAATTGTTCCATACTTCAAGATTTTTTTTTTGTTTTTGTTTTTGTTTTTGTTTTTTGGTACTGGGGATTGAACTCAGGGGCATTCTACCTCCGAGCTATACCCCCAGCCCTATTTTTTATTCTTTATTTTGAAACAGGGTCTCACTAAGTTGCGGAGTGCCTTACTAGGTAGCTGAGGCTGGCCACGAACCGGATCCTCCGGTCTCAGCCTCCCGAATGCTGGGATCACAAGCGTGCGCCACCACCCGGCTCTCAAGATTTTTTTTTAATAATGAGAACAAAGTTTACAATCATATATTTAATATATCTTTAATTTTTAAAATTGTGTTGGTACAATATGATTTTACATAGTAGTGAGATTCAAAATGATATATTCATATATGCACATAGAATCTCTTGGTGTGGTTTCCTCCTAACCCCACCCTGCTAACTTCCTCTCACCATTCATGTTAATAAGGTTGTTAGTAGTACCCAAATTTTTAAAAGTATGCTTGCATGGATTTCCTGGAAATTTTCATTTGTAAGCTTCATCTACTTTGTTTTTCTCTGAGCAGTAAAATAGGTTTTCAAAGACAGTAATCACCATTCATATTGTGCAGAGGTTCTTACGTGGGGCATTGATTCTCATCTGGGTGAAGTACTTTAAGGTGCCTAGTATCTGCAGAACATTTCTGAACTTGGAGAGTTTCCCATGTTGTAACTCCCAAAGCAAGGTGAGAACTCACTGTCCCAGTCTCCTTTGCTTCTCACATTAGCAGACGAGGCTTTGCCAGTCAGATGCACCCAAGTGAATCCTCAGCTTGGAAGGTAATACTTCCAGGAGGTAGGCGTGCATGGCATCCATCCCAGATGAACGTGGCCAGAAGGGTTTGATGGCTGAGCTCTTGGCATTCATGAACAAGCATTATCAATGCAAGCTACAGTGTTTCTGCAAAAAGCAGAGTTGTTGCCAAGTATTGGCAGCAAAGGTGTTTTCACTGGAGCAGACTGCACGGTGTGGCTGTGAGTTCTGGCCTCATTGCTTCTAAGTCAGCTTCTCCTGGCCTCCTGAGGATTCTATGATTGCTTAATATTTTTAACAAAATCTACTTCTGCCTAAAGGAGCCAGAGTGGATTCTATTATTTGCAACAAAGAACTGTGCCCCCAAATATAACTCTCATTCCCATTTTATAGATCAAGAAATTGAAATTGTCTTTAAGAAGTAGAGAAAATTTCTCAAGATTACACAGCTAAAAGGCAATGTGTCAAGACACAGTGTGTCCAATACTTTTGAGTCCAGGCCTAGGCTTTCTCCAAAATGCCATGCTGACATCTGAAATATATTTACATATATTTTTACAAAGATTAATAATAATTAGCCAAATAGGTTGGAGCAAGGGGATATGCCAGAAAAGTCTGAAGTTAAGATATTCCGATCTTCACTGTGAATTAAGCTTATCAATAAAAATAAATGTTATCATTTAATGAATAAGTGCCTCGTAATATTGTCTTCCCATTAGCAGCTGGAAGGATCCGAGAACATAAAATCATCCTCATTCCAAGATGCAGATCCTGGGGCCTGGAAATATGATGGGATTTGCCCGTATGCATCAGGGAGGTAATGGCAGATCTAGGAGAGAAAACTAGGCTTGCTGACTCTTACTTACTTTACATCCATGGAAGGTGAAGTCATCTCTTAGCCCACTTAGAAATGCACACATCACACAAATCCAATTTCTAAATGAAAATCTAATTTAAACATAGTAAGAGCTGGATGTGTGCACACCTGTAATCCCAGTAGTTGGGAGGCCGAGACAGGAGGATAGTAGGTTCTAAGCCAGCCAGACTCAGCAACTTAGTAAGGCTCTCAGCAACTTAGTGAGACCCTGTTTTAATATAAAAAATAAAATAGGCATGGGGATGTAGCCTGGAGATAGAAGTACACACACACACACACACACACACACGCACGCACTCAAAATTATAGTAATATAGTAAGAAATAAATGTTAAATACATGAAAAATAACCACACTTAAAATATGGCCAACCAGTTGTTTCAGAAATACGCTGAACCATACCATCATCAGCCCTTTGGGTGAGTAACAGGGAAGCCTAAAATAGCTTTTGAGAGAAATCCCATGAAAACATCCCCTGGGGAAGGAACTGAGATTACATTTCCACCCTGCTCTGAAATGCAGAATTTAATGGACTGGGTTTGATGCAAGAAAATGGTTCCTTCTCCAGAAATTAGGTAAACTGTCACCTTCTTTGTTATTCCATAGAAAAGTATAAGACCGTCTCAATGTTTTTAATAAAATTATTTTAAAATAGGTATTCCTTTCTCCACATGCATAGATAATATTTTCTGTTTCAGTAAATTTCATGGCATGTTTTACCCAAAGGGTCATTTCTATTGACTCAGAGGGAGGAAAAAAAACTTGTGTTATACAAGGAACCTTTAAATTTCTGATTCATTTCCCCTTAAATCATCCAAATATTGCTTTTTATGAGCTATGTAATAGTCAAACGGTCTCAAAGGGGGTGTTAAAGCATTTCAAGCCTTGCTCCTCTTAAAATAAAATAATATAAAATAAATTTTTAAAAGGAGGAAGTAGGCTCCAAATGAATCTACATGGCCTATAAAACTTCTCATCGGTCCAAGATCTAAGATGTCTAAGTGGGTTCTGAATTTTCTAGATTTTCCTTTTCCTATTTAATAGTTGACCTTTGCATGGAGGCTGCCCTGAGTGCTTAAAAGATATCTTCCTATCGGAAGAATGAACTTTGTCCCTGAAACCAGTGCACCCATTTTCCCTCTATCAGAAACTACCTTGAGACATTTCAAAATGAAGCTGTTTGCCACGTATTTTTACGTTTAATCCAAGAGGCAATTAGTGGAAAGCTACACTTAACTAAGAGAGTCTACTTTCCAGTAAAATCAGACATTAATACAAGGTGCACTCCCCTTTCCTTCTTTATCTCTATTATTGAGATAAATGTCTCCGAATGTTTCAAAGAAATCAGGTCACTTTTGCCTTAAACACTCCTTTATCTTAGTTCTCCTATGAGCCTACTTATAAAAATAACTTAGGTAGTTTGGAAAGAAGCTTCAATTAAGTAGGCTAAGATTGAATGAAGTCTGTTTTCAAACAAAGTTTGACACTGTACCAGTTTGTATAACAGAAGAAATTCTACCTCTGCAGGCAATCAGTGATTGGTCATTTAGATTTTTGGCTGGATAAAGTCTGCCTTGAAGATAACATAGCATCTTAAGGAAAAGTCAGAGGGAATCATTCAGAAATTAATTTATTCCATTATTATTTATTCAGTACCAACTATAGACAGTCAACATGTTTGGCACTGGAGACGTAACAGTAAGCCAGAGAGACAGGCATTTTGAAAGATACTGGATGACAAAGATCTGTTTGGGAGAGCTATGTTTGGCAGCAAGCGAGTTCTGGGACTCATCTGTAGCATGCTTCATGTTTTCAGAGGCAGGAAATGTAGAAGCACAAATACCCCCTGGTGACTCGTTTTTTGGCCCTGTGATAGTCAGTTGATATTATGTGTACCTTCAAGAGCTCACCCCATCTGGGATCTGATAACCCCACTCATTACAGTACATATGGTTCACTGAAAGATTCATCATTTTTCCTCAGTCTGTATCTCACTTTCATCCTCCTCCTTCCCAGCTTATGTCTTTGTCTCCTACTTCACCATGAATATTAAAGTCGCTGAACTTGTATTCTCCCAACTCTTCTCTTTGCCACCTTCAAACTATCTAGATCCTATATATTTAATACAACCCCAATAAGTAGTATCTGCAATATTTGAGAAGGAGCTTGAAAATTGATTAATATTAAAGATGATGAAAAAATAACAGGTGAGACTGTTCAAGGAAATTCTAAAAATAAAGGTATTTATTTTCAGAGGTTATTAGCCCTACTAGACAATGCAATAAAATTTTAAGCACTAATAAGTTAAAAAGTTTGGCACTAGGGGAGAAAAAAAGGAAAATCCATAGAATAGAACAAAGAGTTCAAAAACAGATTCAAATATCTATGAAACTTTGGTTTATGATAAAGGTGACATTTCAAACTGGGTAAAGAGGGAAGAGAAGAATTCAAAATATGATGTTGGGCAACTGGCTCTGACCACTAGAAAAAATATTAAACCTATATTTCTCTCATCAAAAATAAATTCCAGATGTATTAAAGATATAAATGTAAAAAAATAAAAGATTTAAAAGAGAGCATGAGGAATAACAGAGACCAGATTTACCTTCCCGCCTGAAACAAATGATAAAAGAATAGACAAAATACAAGAAACAATGTTTTTTGAAACATTAGACAACAAAAGACAGTGACCCTTTAGAGACAGGAAACAAATGACATGAGCCTAAGGATTGCCCTAGCTCAGGGTCTGGAGAGGTTCAAGGCCACTGGCTGGGGAAGGGGAAGCCAGGGGGAGCTCAGTGATCTCACTAAATGGAGAAGATGGAGTTGGGAGGCTAGGATGGATGAAAGAACCAGAGAGAGAGAGAGAGAGAGAGAGAGAGAGAAACCAGTTCCTCTCTGGAGATCTTCAGAGAGTCCCATTGCAAAATTCAGCTCAATACTTCTTAGCAAATGCATTTGGGTCAACTAGCCAAAGCCCCAGGGGCCAGGGAAAGTCATCTGAAAGGACTAGAGAAATGATGCCTCACAACGGGCCAGAAATGGTTCCTGTTCTCTTCAACCACAGTGAAACACCTCAAAACTCATAGGGAATCAAGTAAAGTACCAGAAGAGTTTTGTCTCTTTAATGGGGAAAAAAAATTGTCCCTACTAAATGCTACTCTGGCTCTGCCTAACAAGATCCAAATTGACCAGAACAGGATTTAAGAATGGGCTGGGGGTGTAGCTCAGTGGTAGAGCACATGTTTAGCATGTGTGAGGCTCAAGGTTCAATCTCCAGCACATAAACAAAAGCAAAAAAAAAAAAAAAAAAATGTAAACAAAAGCAAAGAATAACAAGAAAATTCAATAATATTTACAGGATTACAAAAATAATCAGCATCCAACAAGGTAAAATTTACAATTTCTGATATATATACACAGAGTAATGTCCATCACAACATTATTCGTAAGAGAAGGTAATACATGTCTTACTGGGCCCTTCCTTAATAACAGACCACTTGAGTGAATCCTGATAACACATTTGATGGGAACATTACCCAGCTATTCAAAGAGAACTCTAAAATATATTGTTAGAATAAAAAATTAAGGTGTACATCAGTATGCATGTTATACTACACTTTTTATTAAAAACAAGATGCTTAAAACATATATAATAGGCTACCCAAGAAATTGTTACTGGTAGTTAATTCCAATGAATAGAGTAGGAGAAGACTTTACTTCTTTCATTTTTTTATTGTATTTCCTCCAATCTCTTAAACTTATATTAATGCTACATTTTAATATAAAATTTATATAAATGTTAAATTTAATATAAAATTTACATTATAGATTAATATAAATTAATATAGGTTAATTGATATTTGTCATATAATATATACTTATATATTCATATATGAAAATATGTGTATATATGTAAAAATGCACATATATGTATAGGTATACATGTACATATATATGCTGTGTACATATATATACATATATATATGTGTATATATATATATATATATATATGCTTCTTCCTGTCCTTAGACAAGGTTAGATCACTTCTCTAAGTTCACAGAGCTAGTAAACAGTGGCACTGGTTGCCAACTTAAGCAGCCTGAAACCAGACTCTATGCTTCCTACTATTGCTCCCCTAACATAGGTTTTACTTTGTTCCTCACTTCTTCGCCTCCCATTAATACCTCATACCCTGAAATTTGGCTTCTACTACTTTTAGCTCCATCACTGAAACAACATAAAAGTTTCCTTTCAAATCCTATCCTACCTTTTCTCTTTGTGGCTTTGATTCTTAACACCCACTCCCTCTTCCTTGGTTTCCAAAGTGCATGCTCTTCTATTTCTCTCCCCATTTCTCCTGTTGCCCTTTTACCATTTCCTTTGTTCTTTCTTTAGTCACCATTTCCAAGTTGTCTTTTCTCAGGATTCCATCAGTTCTCTTCTTATTTACATGTCTTCCCTGAAGTGATGCCCACTCCCTGCCACCACATATCCCTAACCCTGACACCTTGTGAACTCTAGATCTCATTCCTTGTAACTGGGCATCTACAGAGGGATGTTTCCTGGTATTCCAGTCAACATTTTCATCACTGTGATTCAAACACCTGACACACACAACACTTAAAGGAAGAAAGATTTATTTGCTTATGGGTCTGGAGAGTTCAGTTCATATAAACAGTCCATTTACGCCAAGTAGAAGCTGGGGCTATAGGTCCTCAAGGCACGATGGTGGGAAGCAGAGAGGGCAAGGGAAGGGGGCAAGGGATATATAGTCCCCAAGGCCACATTCCCAGAGACTCACCTCTGAGCATGGCTGCCTCCAGAGAATGAGGTCCAAGGGACATTTTACTTTCAAACTATAACATCTAGGCACCAGCAAGTACAAAAGTCTCAAGCTATATTAATCTTCCAGCTCCTCCTTTGTCTCCCTTAATCTGTTTATTATCTAGCTATCACTCAAATAGAAACTACAGTATCATCTCTTATATCATCCACCTCCTCCTTACTCACTTGCTTTAGTTAATTCAGGTTTTCTTCCATACCACTATAATCTGGCAATAACTTCATAAGTAGCTTCCTGACTTCAATCTCTCTCACTTTAAAGATACTTTTCATACTGGCGCTAGAGCTTTCCAAAGTAAAACCCTTCTCATTTTAATTCCAAATTTAAAGCCCCTTGATGACTCTTCATTGCCAACAACAATGACAACAATAAACCCAACTTCCCCAGCTTATGATCCAAGGAATTTATCTGCCCCCATGTGCCTTTTCTAGTCTCAGGTTCTTAGAACTATTTCCCTAAAAGAATGCCCCCATGTTTTCACACCTCCTGGCTTTTGCACGTGTTAGTCCCTCTGCCATGAATTGCTTTCATTCTTTTTATGGTTGGAAAACCTGATCATATTTTAAGATAAGGTCAAATGTATCACTATAGTATTTTAACTTCAATTCTTTGGGAAAGATATTGAGGAGTGGTATAGTTGGGTCATATAGTTGTTTCCTTCCTAGTCTTTTGAGGAACCAACATTCTGATTTCCACAGTGGTTATACTAATTTACAATTCCACCCACAATGTATAAGAGTTCCTTTTCCCCCACATTCTCACCAGCATCTATTATTGTATATATTCTTGATTATTGCCATTTTAACCATGGTTAGATAGAATTTGTATTTGATTTGTATTTCCCTGATTGCTGATGATGTTGAACATTTTTTCATATATTTGCCATTTATATTTCTTCTTTTAGGAAGTTTCAGTTCAGTTCATTTGTCCATTTTTTAATTGTGTGTGGTTTTTTTTTAGTGTTAAGATTTTTGAGTTCTTTATATATTCTAAATAGTAGTCCTCTATCAGATTTCAGTGGTTAAGTAAAACAGCCTCTCAAAGTCAAGAATTTTGTGTTTTCTCTCATATGTGAAATCTAGAAAGAAAATAGAAAAGAAAAGGGACTTCATATTAATTAGAAGTGAAACAAGTAGAATAGTGGAAAGGGATCAGGGGAGGGAGGAGAAGAGGGGAAAAAGAAAGCTGAAGGAAGGAAATAGACCAAATAGTATTATGTCCATTTAAAAAGGTAAAAGCAAACTAACAACCTTACTCCTATGTACGGGGAGAGAAGAGCAGGAATGTGTTAGTAGAAAATTGCACCAAGAGATGCTGTGTGCACATATGAATGTATCATTTTGAATCTCACTAAGATGTATAATTATATTATAATTATACATATTATATTGTACCAATAAAGTTCTTAGTTTCCCTAATAAAAATGTTCTTCTTTTATGGCAACCTGACATTGTATATCTCTATTATGACATTTTTCACAGTTATTTAAATAACTCATTTATATGCCTGTCTCCCCACTAAACTCTGGGTCTATTGATCTCAGATCCATTAGCTTACTTAGTCTTCTATTCTCAGCACCAGGTATACATATTTTCTTCTTTGAGATGTCAGAGATAGAAAATATCTTTGGAAAATGTTTTTATTTCATCTTGGATATAGTTGATAAAACATGAATTCAAATTAGATTCTGTCCAATTTATAAAACAGAATAAACAAACAAAAACTATTTACTTCCCTGTAGTGAGAGGCCTCAAAGTCTGTCATATTATGTGAGAAATTTTCCTCAGTATCTTTTATACCTGGATCATCTTACTTAATATTAATAAAAAAAAAAAAACAAGCAGTAAGCAATAAACTTGGCTTCATTTGATCAACAAGATATTCTAAGTTGTCTTTTCAGGGAGTGAGCCATTGACAAGAGTTTAATAATCGATTAACCATGGCTGAATAAAGTATTAACAGGAAATAGAATCATTGTTGGCAAATCTTTTCAATAAAGGGAGAGATAGGTGTTACAGGCTCATTCCCTGTCACAACTACTCAGCTCTGCCATGTAGCGCAATACAACCATAGACAATAAAAAACAAATGAGCATAGCTATGTACTAATAAAATTTTATTTATGGATACGGAAATTTGAATTTTATATAATTTCCATGTGCCATACTACATTATTCTTTTAAGATTTTTCCAACTATTTCAAAATGTAAAACAAAACAAAATGTTTTTTTCATTCATTGGCCATACAAAAGGAGGTGACGGATCAGATTTGACCCTTGGGCTGGAGTTACTGACTTCTTAACTAGAAAAATAGCTATCTAGAAATACAAATGGAGAGGGAAAATGATGAAAAACACACATGAAACAAGACACAGAGAATATAGTGAGAAGTTTGAAGAGATGTTCACAGTGAGGGCCGTAAAGAAAGAAGAAAATAAAAAAAAGAGGCTGAGATTTTTCTAGAATATGTAAATATATATACATAAATTCAAGAGGTCCAACACTTCCTCAGTCGCTTAAAGGGTTAAATACACCCCTCCCTCCATTCCACAATACAATGGAACTGTAAGAAGAAGACATAAAGAAAAAAAGTCATAAAATTACTAGAGAAAAAAGACATTCTCATTAAATGGACCACAGTTAGGTTTACAGCTGATTTTTCAGCTGTTGCTGTTTCAGCAGACAAAATGGAAGGCAGAAAATAGTAAAATGATAACTTCGATGTGGGAAAAACAAATGCCCACCTACAATTATTAACTCAATAAATCTATCTTTTGAGAATGGAGATAAACTTTTAGGCAAAACTAGAATTATTACCAGTTGAACATTCTTAAAGAAAATCTAAAAGATGTGTTTCAAGAACAGAGAATATGACTCTAGACAGAAGGTTACAGAATTATAAAGAGGTGAAGAATAAGGGAAAGGACAAAAATAAAGGCAAAACAAAGTGAGTAGTCACCATATAACACTATAATATTAATACAGTCTTCTTGGTTTTCAAATCTAGAAGGACAAGAATAACACATTATAAAAAAGGTTTAAATGAAAGTTTATTGCTCTAGTGTCTTCATTTTTTAAGTGAAATGAATGGCAATTAATATTAGATTTTGATATAAGGATTATGTTGTTATTGCTAGGTTCATAATCAATGATATAAGTAGTTTCTAGACCTTAAAAGCAAGGGAAAAACAGAGAATTTTAAAAACTCATCAATCCAGAGGATTTTTTTTAAGGGAAAGAAAAATAAAACAAGGAAAGCACAAAATAAGACAGATTAAACAAAACTATATCAGTAATTATATTAGTTGTTAATGACTAAATATTTCAGTTAAAGATAAGGATTAAAAAACAAAAACAATGAAATTATAAGAGACATATCTAAAGCATAAGAACACAAAAAACATTGAAAGAAAAAAACAAAGCTAGATACACCATGCAAACATTAGCCAAATGAAAGCTTTTAAAAATGTTAGTAGCAGACAAAATAAACTTTAGGGCAAAAAGCATGATTAATGATATCAAGGGTTACTTCATAATAATGAAAAGTTGAATTCACCTGGGAAAACTAAAAATGTCATAAATTTGTATACACTTATTTAACTCTACTGGTGGGATCTGAAAAAAAAATTCTTGGAAAAAAAATTCTACTCTTGTACCCATTCCTTCAGTAAATAGAAAAAGATTACATGTTACTTGGCTCATTAAATGAAATTAGAATAACATTGATAGCAAAGCCAATATATGAAAAGAAAATGCATGCCAATCTCATTTCAGAACACAGATATGGAAATCTTAAGCAAATATTAACAAAGATAGTCAAGCAATATAGTTTTTTTAATTAATACATAAGAAGTTCATTGGCTTTATCCCCAAAATGAAAGATTAATTTAGTATTATGTTACATTAAATCATGAAATCACCTCAACAAATGCCACAAAGGTATTTGGAAACATTCAACATTCACTCCAGATAGAAAGGGAACTTTTTAATGGGACAAAGAAATATATGCCAAACATCATATGTAGTGGTGACATCTCAAGAGGGTCTCCTTTGAGGTAATAAGAAAAGATGTTCACTATCTCCTATCTTCTGCTTCCCTTTTAAATTTGTATTAGAGGTCTTAGACAGGCCAAGAAGGCAAGAAAAAGAAATATCAGGCTAAAAAACAGAAAAAATCATTATTAAATGATATAATTGTATCTACAAAAAACAAATTACTCATAGTAAAATAATTAGATTAATAAGAAGTTAGCAGAGCCGGGCGTGGTGGCGCACGCTTGTAATCCCAGTACTTGGGAGGCTGAGACCAGAGGATCCAGGTTCATGGCCAGCCTCAGCTACCTAGTGAGGCACTCTGCAACTTAGTGAGACCCTGTTTCAAAATAAAGAATAAAAAATAAGGCTGGGGGTATAGCTTGGAGGTAGAATGTCCCTGAGTTCAATCCCCAGTACCACACACACACACAAAAAAAAAATTAGCAAAATTGCTAAATACAAAATCAATAAAATAATATTTTCTACTTCTATATACAAACCATAAGCAATTAAAAATAGAAATATATAAAGGACATCATTTTCAATAGAATATTAAACATTAACTACCCAAGCATATATTTAACAAGAAGTGCGCAAAAATTCTGAGGGGAAATTTCCAGGGTTCTATTGAGAGACATTAAGGAAGACCAAATAAATGGGAAAACACATGCTATTTATGATTTGGAAAATTCAATGTTATAAAGTTGCCAGGTGTCCCAAATCACCTTATATATTTAAACAAATTCCAAACAGGTTTTCACATATATCTATAAATATGTACATATACACCTGTCTGTCTGTGTGTATAATTTAAAAGCCAGATTCTACAATTAGTAATAAATTGTGAAATATCAAGAATAAGCAATAAAGAACAAAGAGAATGTGATTTGCTACCATGTTACTGTCTCAGTCAACATTCTTACTTCTTTTATCAAAAACAACTGACCACACAACTTAGAGGAAGGAAAATTTACTTGCTCACAGTTTTTCGGAGATTCTGGGTTTAGTCTAAGCAAGGCGAGGGTGTGCAGATCTCATGAAATAGTGGCAGGAAGCAGAGAGAGGGAGAGAGAGCAAGGATCTGTTCTCATATCATGAAGACGAATCAAGAGGAAGCAAGCAAGCAAGGGGATTCAAAGATGTCAGCACAATCCCTCAGGTCATACCCCCAAGGACCTACCTTATCCAGTCACACTCTGCCTGCCTAGGTTTACCACCCAAACCCTCATGACTTAATTACAACAACTCTGAACATTAATACATGAGCTTTTCAGGGAACATTCTATATCTAATGATAACGTTCTGTCCCTGGCCCCTGAAGAGCTCATACCCACTTCAGAATGCAAAATATATTTAGTCCATCTACAAGAGCTCCCAAAGTCATATCAATTCAGCATCACTCAAAAATCCCAAAGTTCAAATCTCCTCTGAGACTCAAAGTGAACTCTTGGCTGTGATCCCCCTGTAAAAGAAAATAAAAATCAAAATAAAAACAAGTCAGGTGCATGCAATGTGCAATGGCACAGTGTAAATATATGTGTTCCAAAAGGGAGAAATAGGACCACAGAAAGAAGAAATGGAACCAAAACAGTATTGAAATCCAGTAGGGCAAGCATTTGATCCTGCAGCTCCACTTCTGGCATAGGGGACATATGGTGGTGAGATGAGATCTCCAATGGGCCTTGGCAGCCTCACCCCTGAAGCCTGATTGATTGCAATAGGCAGCATACTCATTCTTCCACCCTGGCTTCATGGTTCACAGCTTATAGCCTTCCTTGTGGTCATTCCATGTTTCTGGCACTTCTAAATCATGTTTTTTGTTTTTTTCTAGCAACCTTGACTTCACCCTCAAAGCTCCCAAATTGCCCCTTTTGGGCCTACATTCAGGGACCCTGCCTAGCTTCCCAAGCCTTCCTTTGAAATCTAGGGGGAAGCATTCATGATCCCTTTTTTCCAGTAAAGCCAGCATTCTGTGAGCACCCAAATTGACTACCAGCAGGAAAGGCAGTCACACCCTTTTCAATCACTGCTTCTGGGCCTGTCTCAGACCTGACCATTGCTGAGTTTGTCTTAATCCTGGCTACCACCAGGCCCTTTTCAATTGTAACCACCACTGTTGGGCCCTTTTTTCCATAGTTCCACACTTGGACATGAACTGCCCCAACCACATCCTATGTTTTTCTTTCTGCTCCTGAAATTCAGTGTACTATTCCCTGAAAGCAGACATCAATATCCATGATGCAGTTTAGATACTTTGCTGTTTTGAGATTTCTTCTGCCAGTTTAATCAGTCTATTATCTTTAAATGTGGCCTCACACAAAGTTTTAGGACATGGACAAAAGGCTCATAAGTTCTTTGTCAGAATATAACATATGTGGCTTCTACTCTATTTTCCTATGGAATCGTCTTTGCCCTCTAAAATCTCCTTGATCATAGTCTCTATACTCTGCCTTTCTAGTCATATTCTGGCCCTTCCAACTTCCTCTCACAAAGTTCTTCCGAAGACTCAGAAAACACATGATCAGACTTAGATATATCAATGACAATCCCACTGCTCCTGTACTGATTTCTGCCTTGGCTAACATTGTCACTGTTATCCAAAGCAACTGACCACACAACATAAAAGAAGGAAGATTTATTTGCTCATAGTTTTTTGGAGATTCAGGGTTCAGTTCATGTGAGGCTGGCATTTTTTGATCTTAGGCCATGGTAGTGGGAAGCAGGGAGAGGGGGGAGAGAGAGAAAGAGAGAGAGAGAGAGAGAGAGAGAGAGAGAGAGAGAGAGAGAGAAATGAATGAATGAGAATGAGCACCAGAGAGCCAGCTAGGCTGTACTTTCATATCACAGAGGCCAGAAGCAGAGAGAGCAAGCAAGTTGCAGAGAAAAGATATATAATCCCCAAGGCCACACCCCCAGGGACCCCTCCTTACTTATTATAAAGCTATAATAAATAAGAAACACCACTGAAACAGGATTAAATAAATAGCCTAATGGAACAGAAGAGAGCCAAGAAACAGTCTAGTTCATTTAGAGGAACTTGTCTTTTGAACAAAACAGACCTGCAGGGCAATGAGCAAACATCTTTTCAGGAATCGTGCTGGGACAATTCACTCTGCATATGACGGTTGAAGGAAGATAGGAATGAAATTGATCAGTACTACAAACAATACTCCAAAATCAATTTATAAACCTGGATATAAAGTGAGAAATGTTCAAGCTTCTAAAAAATAATATAGTAGGATATCTTTCTGACCTCCATAAAGAGGACTATTAAACCTTACACAAAAAAGCATTAACTATAAAAGAAAAATTCTAAATTGGCTACATTAAAATTTAGGATTCTGTTAAATAATAGAAACCATAAGGAAAAGGAAGGAACAAATTACAAAAGTGGAGAAAAGTTGTTTGCAGCACACTTAACCCACAAATGAATAGTATCCTGAATATAAAAAAGGAAATTACAACCACAACCAATGGCGAGTGGGGAAAAAAAAGAAAAAAAACTTGAAGAGAAAAAAAAGACTTAAGAAGGCAATTCACAAAAGAGAGAAATCTCAACTGGCCATCTAGTGTATGCTCAGGTTCTCACCCTTAAGGAAATGCAAATTAAAACCATAATGAAAGTCCAGCATAGACTCACCAGGTTAACAGAAATAAGCATGATAATATCAGATGTGGCAGGATGTAGAGTTCCAGGAACTCATATGCTATTAGTGGGAGTGTAAATTAATGCAGCCCCTTTTGAAAATTTTATATTTGAAGTTACACATACCCTATATCCTATACCAGAATTCTACTCCTGGGTATTTAAGCCAGAGACACTCCTGCAGTGCCAATAGTACAAGAATGGTCATAGTAATTAATATAGATCAGGTTTACTCAAAACTAAAAATAATGCATTCATCCATCAATAGTAGAATGGTTAAATAAAATGTTTTATCATCATACAATGGAATATTATACAGTAACAATACTGTATACTGGTATTATACAGTAACAATACTGTATACTGGTAAACCTGACACAAAAGAATAGATATATTATCACATTTATATAAAGTTTAAACATAGGATAAAAAATCCTAAATTATGTTTATAAGGAACACACTCATAGGTGGTAGAACTATAAAGAAAAACAGAGGGGAAGGATGGTGATCAGTAATGGATACCCAGTTCTGGGGGACGATTTCTTGACCTGAGCAAAGATTGTCCATTATTTTCTTTGTCATTATTTATTATGCAGGACATTTAAGTTCCTTGTACTTTTCTATATGTGTGTGACATTCCAAACTTTGAAAAAGACTTAAACAAAAGAATAAGCAAGTTCAGCTAAGTGCTTTCCTATAATACTATTGTTAAACTCTGCTTTCTTTTATAGAGACTATAAGCAAGAGCAAGTTCTGTTTCTTTGCCTCATACGTTATGACAGTCAATTTTGAATCCTAGAGGCAGAAATCACTCATGAAGGTGACTAAACAGAAGACCCAGACCATTTAGATGCTCACAGAGTTTATCTCTGAGAAATAAGAAATGGTAAAAGTGAATGCTGCTACAGAAATATATCTGATCTTTTGTAGTATAAAATGAGTCAATTTCCAGTATTTCAGTTTATATTTTAATTGGAGGGGGAAGGGGATACTTAGGGATTGAATCACTGAGCTACATCCCTAGCCCTTTTTAATTTTTTTCATTTTGAAACAGGGTCTAAGTTATAACACACTGACCTTAAACCTGTGATTTTCCTATCTTAGCCTTCTAGGTATTGGGATTACATGCCTGTGTCACCACACCTGGCTATATTTTAAAATTTTAATTGAAAAGTCATATTGCATTAATCCTAAATCTTCAGATAAAGAACTTGTATTCAAAGAAAGATAATAATAGCTATCCTGTTTTGAGTACCTCAGAATATTGACTGAGGGTTTAAAATGTGTTACATTTTTGCTTGTGCTTGTTGCCTCATATATGTGATGTCATCTAATTTCCACTGCAACCTACACCTTCGTTACACATAATTTATAAGTATTTTGCAAATATAATTAATATTCTAATGACTATTAGCTAGGTTTTGAATCCAGACATTTTCACTCTAAACTCTATTTCCCTCTATACAGTTTGTCCTAGGGAACTCAGATGTCAGGCTAAATGGATTAGATTAGCAAAATACCAAGTTTGCTGAACATCTGATATCTATATTGCAGTGAGAAGGACTGTAGAAAATGCAAAAGTGAATGACATTGTTGAGAGTATTAGAAGCTACTAGACCTTAGAGATCAAGCCTGAGATGCGGTGATTCAAGAACATATCAAACGGCTAGAGAACATTCTACCACACCATGCAATTAAGATCTAAGGTGTGTAATACAGAAGCAATGCAATCAGCCTCTTGCTTTTTATTATCTTTAATTTTTAAATTCATAGAATCTGTCTGTAACTGACTTCCACATGTAGTTTGACCATCAACTATGAATAACTATCATTTTCCTGGCATCAAAAGGCAAAATTACAACAGATTTAGTTTAAGGATATTAATTGGCTTTTATTTGCACTTCTAGAATTGAGCAATACCAAATGTTCAGAAGAGCTGGGGAGGGGGTGCTTTATAGAAAATATGGCAGAGGAAAGCAGAAACAGAGAAAAACAGATTGGTGGTTTCAAAACTACTTTCCTTGTAAAGGTTAAGACAAAGGAGTCTTATTTATGATGTCAGCTAAAACTGGCCCGTCTGAGGATTTGGTTATTATCTCTCACTTTCCTGACTTCTTAGAAAGTCACATAAATAGCTGGGTATGGTGGCACATGCCTGTAATCCCAGCACTCGGGAGACTGAGAGACAAGAGGATTTCTTGCCAAAGCCAGCCTCAGCAACTTAGCAAGACCCTTAGCAACTTAGCAAGACCTTGTTTCAAAATAAAAATAATTTTTAAAAAAGGGCTGGGGTGTAGTTTGGAGGTAAAGTACTCCTAGATTCAATCCTCGAGTAACAAAACAAACAACCTCCCCCAAAATATAGAAAAGGTCACATAACTACTTTAGTTTCAGCTCAGTGGTGCTGTGGAGCTTCAGTGTGTGTGACTCCATTTTGGTTTGGTCTTTTGGGCCTAGTGTAGGAGCTCAGTCCCAACCAATGGCCTTCTATGAATTTTATTTAACAATGGTTACTTCTGGGGTACAATTTGTTCTCAAAAGAGAACCTTGGCCTTTATTTCTATTCTTATGATTAGACACAACTGTGTGGTAGAGCAGCAGGTTGGGAATGGGTGAAAGTAATGAATACCTTCCCTGTATTACAGACTAGAATAGTGGTTCTCACCAGAACAACTAACCATATCCTAAATCCTTCCTGACACCCAGGGCACCACAGCAGGGCTGGGATGGGCATATGTGCACTTACTGGCATCTAGTAGGTAGAGCCTAAAGATGCCATCAAACATCCTGCAGTGTACAGGTCAACACCATCCTCACCGTCTTCCTTCAACAGCAAATATCTGCCTGACCCCAAACACCAACAGAGCAGGGTTGAGACACTCTGGCCTAGAAAAACCTTTCAGAGGAACTCAGAGAGATTTGGGGCATGTGTCTGGTGACTACAAAATTAGTTATCAAAAAGCAAAAGCATACACACACTCAATTGATTAAAAGAGATGACTAAAGATTCCAATTTTATAATAACCAAAGAGAAATAATATTACACACGAATGATCATAATTTATGAAAGTAAAACTTCAGAATGCTACTAAGAAACACATATAAACAAATGAAAAAGCATACCGTCTTCTTGGCCAGGAACAACCATTATCATAAAGGTGCCTACCTTCCCTGAATTAATCTATAAATCTAACATGCCCTTGGTTTTTAGAAATGACAGAATTATTTTTTTAACTGTGCAACCTGATTCTAAAATTCGGATGGAAAAATAACAAAGAAAATTCTGAAATAAAGAGAAGAGTACTAAGCCGGGCGTGGTGGCGCACGCTTGTAATCCCAGAATTCGGGAGGCTGAGACCAGAGGATACGGGTTCGCGGCCAGCCTCAGCTACCTAGTGAGGCTCTCTGCAACTTAGTGAGACTCGATTTCAAGATAAAGAATAAAAAACAGGGCTGGGGGTGTAGCTCAGAGGTAGAATACTCCTGAGTTCAATCCCCAGTACTGCAAAAAAAAAAAAAGAAAAGAGTACTGAAAGGTAACTATTTCTATTACATCATGAAACAGTTTGTAAATCTACAGATAATTAAAATAATGCAATATTGGCATGACAGATAAATGAAACAGACTAGAAATCCCAGAAAGAGGCGCACCAATATAATGATGATTTTATATTACACAGGTGACATTTCAAATCTATGGATAAAAGATAGATTATTTAATAAATGGTTTTGGGACAATTGATAGCCATCTGGAAAAGTATACAGTTTGGTTTACCTCTTTCTTATTTATTTTAGTTTGTGATTTTAGGGATAGAACCCAGAGCCTTACATTTGCCAGGCAAACACTCTATTAATGAGCCACACCCCCAGCCTTACCTCTTATTTATATGAGTACTACAAGAAAGCATGGGACTTTTAAAAAATATTCTCAATGTGGGGAAAATTTGTCTAAGTATGCTATAAAACTAAAATATAGGAACCATGAAATAAGAGGTAAACATATTCATCTATGTAATGGCAAACAGAAAAATGTATTTGCAACTTATTTTACAGGGAAATAATCTGCCAAATACATAAAAGCCCCTCAAAAAGAACAGAATACCAACTCTACAAAAATGTAAACAAAAGAAATGAACCATACACCTGAAAGGGAATTTGAATGGCTCTTAAATTCATGAGAAGAAACCCAGCCTCACTCATGATAGGAGAAATATCAAGGAATGACTTGCCTGTTGTTCTCCCTATCAGATTGCCAAAGTTTTGTTTTGTATGTGTGTGGATACAGGAAAACAGGTGTGCTCATACATTAGGGATGAGCCTATCCGTTGATATAATTGTATAACAACACAGTAACTACTGTATTGTTAATGTACATACATTTCAACCCAGGAATTTTACTGTAATATTTACTAACACTTGTACAAAATGTATAAAGTTATTCAGTGAGGCATTGTCAGTAATTTAAAAAATTGGTAAGACTCCTAAATGTTCATTGATAGTGACTATGAAAAACTGAAAAGATTCTAAATGCTCATTAATTGGAGACTGTAAAACTATAATATATTTATAATACAGATGCTACATAGCCATAAAATACTAAAGTACTAATGGAGCTATTTATATGTGGCTATGGATCAATGTCCAAATCTCCAAGATATATTGGTGAGAGAAAAGGCAGGAGGAAGGCAGTCATGTATATGGAGGTAGGAAAATACACATGCCTACATAGAGATAAATACATTTTGGTTACATATGCATAAGATAGCTCTGGAATGATATATAGAGAATAAGTATCATTGGTTACTTCTTCAGAATTAGGTAAACAGAGTGACAGGAATAGAACAATATTTTCTGTTCATTGTATGTGCCTTTGTACCTTTTGAATTCTGAACCAGGTACAACTATTGTTTATACCAATCATTAACAAAATTTTAAAACAAACCTCACAATCACCAGGCCTCCAGACCTGGCAGCCAAGTTCCTTTTCTTTTTCCTACCTTCCCTGGCCTTTTACAGATTATGTTGCTTAGGAAAACTGAAAATAGAGAGTTTAAAACATGGGAATATTTTGCCTCTTATAAGCATGATCTCTCTATAGGCTTGCAACAGCCTGATTATAAATCCACAGGGATAGAGAATTTCACTTAGTTTTGAATTGGGTAAAATTCAGAAAAGACCTGCCAAAATGATTAAATAGACTGGAGACACAGGTTTATAAAGAAAGATGAAAAGCCCCAAATGTGTGTCACTTGGCTGACAGCAGGGCCAGCCTGTGGTTAGCACATACAAGTATTTGACAAGTTCAAATACCGGGAAAGGAGAGAAGTAGTTGAGAAGAAAGGCAATTCAGAAAAAGAAAAATAAAGTGAGGATATCCAAACGAAAGTCTCGGTTTGTCTGCCTGTCTCTCGAGCAGCCTCTGCAGGGAAGTGAGGGATGTTGTGCTCCTTGGATACCATTCTGGGTCATCTTTACTTGCTTACCACTAGGAGTCCAAGTCAGCTGCTGGGCCAGGGGGTGAGATGTCATCACTCAGGCCCTTTATCTCTACTTAAGCTCTCTTTCCCACTGCCTACCTCCCTGAACTGATGCTCTGCTGAAGCCAAGTTGACACCTGACTTGCTTTCTCTTATCCTTGTGCATATCCAATGACAAAGGGGGTCCAAGCAGAGAATATTAATC
>PVLC010029056.1:0-20508 GCA_004027655.1 Graphiurus murinus
TCACCCTCCTCCTCCTCCTCCTCCTCCTCCTCCTCCTCCCTTGATCCTCCTCCTCCTCCTCCATCTCTTCCTCCCCCCCCCAGGTCCAGCCCCTTCCAGCTGTTGCTCTGTCACCTCAGGGACATCTGCCCACCTGCCTTGGCCCCAGGACCTTCGCTCTGTCCAGCCTGGTGCAGGGATGGGGCTGCGGTCCTCTGGAGAGCTGGCTGGCGTCTGAGCTGGGTCTTCCGAGGAGAGGAAGCCGCCTCGGCACTTTCCCAGCCTCGGCTGGTCTGCCTAGACTTCTCTCGCTGGACGGAGCACAGCTCCTGCTTCGGTCTGCCCAGTTTCCCGCTTGTAAGGAGAACACGGGTGCTTTGGTTACAAAGATGATGCTTCTCCTACACCAGTGATTTTCAGTCTTTTAAGTGGGGTGAAGCTTGGTGTGATGGTGCATGCCTGTAACCCCAGTACTTGGGAGGCTGAGACAGGAGGATCACAGGTTCGAGGACAACTTCAAGTAGTGAGACTCTAGGTCAAACTAGTGAGACCCTGTTTCCAAATAAGAAATAAAATCGGGCTGGGGGTAGAATGCCTTTGGGTTCAATCTCCAGGACCACAATCAATCAATCAATCAATCAATCAATTGAGGTGAAAATCATGGGTGTACTCATAAAATATCACATACAACTTAGGGGGTTCATGGCCTACCTGATACACCTGCCTATCAGGGGTCCCGGATATCTGTAGGGAGACAGAACTTTAAAAACACAAAGGAGGGAGCTTTAAAATGACCAAACATCTCTCTACTCTTTTTTGAACCCAGGGGCATTCTACCTCCAAGGGACACCTCCAGGCTTTTTTATTTTTTGTTTGGAAACAGGGTCTTACTAGGTTGCTGAGAGTCTCACTAAGTTGCTGAGGCTGTCCTCGAACCTTCAGTCTTCCTGTCTCAGCCTCCCATGTACTAGGATTACAGGTGTGCACCACCGCACATGGCTTTTCTCTCTATTCTTAAGGAAAGTAAGTTTACTAGAGCCTCTTGTTCAGGATCGATTACTCCCCCAAAAGACAAATAAGGGATGTTGGTTACAAGGTGAGTTGAATCTGTCTCCAAACATTTGGAGCAAGGTGGTGAAGGGCCTAGATTCTGCTGTTGGGATGAACGAGGGGTCGCTGGGCCCCACAGTAACACATAGCCCCCAGGTCAGAGCTGGGCTCTGGCATCTGGCATAGAATTTAAGACGTCTGAAAAAGCCAGGCGTGGTTGCACACATCTGTAACCCCAGTACTTGGGAGGCTGAGACAGGAGGATCGCAGGTTGGAAGACAGTCTCAGGAACTTAGCGAGACTGTTGCTATTTCAAAAACAAAACAAAACAAAATAAAATAGGACTGGGATGTAGCCTGGAGGTAGAATGTCCTGGGTGCAATCCCCAGCACTAAAATAAATACCTACATACACACACCACACATAAATAGTCTGGAAAAGCAGCATTGGGCCCACTTTCAAGTGTTCCTCGGTGTAGGGACTGAGCCCCGACCCGCTGCACTGAGGCTCTGTTGGACCACGGCTTACACGAGGAAGCCCCAGCAGTGCGCCCCAGCAGGGCCCATTGCAGGCAGGCTCCACTCACTGGTGTTACTTATTTGCAGGTTGCTATGGTTTGAGTGCCCCCCCCCCGAAAAGCATGTGTTGGAGACTTAATGACCAATGCAGCCTCGCTGGAGGTGGGGCTCAGGGGAGGTGTTCCGGTCACCAGGGCTGTACCCTGGCAAATGGACTGGTGCCCGTTATTATTTTTATTTTTGTGTAGTGTTAGGGATTGAACCAGGGGCTTTCTACCTCCATGCTACACCCCCAGCCCTATTTTTACTCTTTATTTTGAAACAGAGTCTCACTAAGTTGG
Organism: Graphiurus murinus; assembly: GCA_004027655.1. NCBI lineage: Eukaryota > Metazoa > Chordata > Mammalia > Rodentia > Gliridae > Graphiurus > Graphiurus murinus. The sequence continues at coordinate 1,889 of PVLC010029056.1, forward strand.
GATCCTCCTGTCTCAGCTTCCCAAGTACTGGGATTGCAAGCGTGCACCACCACGCCCGGCTCACTCTCAGCCCTTTAAAAAAAATTGTCTTGAAACAGGGTCTCGCTCTTGCTGAGAGTCTTACTACATTGCTAAGGCTGGCCTTGAACCTGTGATCCTCCTGTCACAGCCTCCCAAGTACTGGGATTACAGGTGGGCACGGCCATGCTCAGCTCTATTGGTGCCTATTATAAAAAGGTTGGGCGCCGCAGTTCAATGTCTCACATGCCCTTCAGCCTTATGCCAGCAGATGGCGCTGTACAACGATGCTCTGCAGACCTGGGCCCTCAACCTTTGACTTCCCAGCCTCCAGCAATGTAAACATTTCTTATCTTCATGAATTACCCAGTCAGTGGTATTCTGTTATAGCAGCATCAAACAGTCTCTGACAGAGGTCCTCCAGAACTTCCGCTGCTTCAGTGACATGCAACAAGTATTTTTTGAGCCTTATTACGCCAGGCTGTATGCTAGGCTCTCAGTACACAGCAGGAAAGGAGCTCCCAGGCTCCTTCCTCCCCAGCCTTCCTGTGTAGCAGGAAGCCGACTGAACACTGCAGGTTCAAGGCCAGCCTCAACCACTTAGCAAGGCCCTTAGTAACTTAGTGAGACCCTGTTTAAGATAAAATAGGAGCTGGGCGTGGTGGCTCACGCTTGTAATCCCAGTACTTGGGAGGCTGAGACAGGAGGATCACAGGTTTGAGGCCAGCCTTAGCAACTCCGGGAGACCCTGTTTCAAAATAAAATAGGACTGGGGGGCATAGCTCAGAGGTAGAACGCTCCTGGGTTCAATCCCAGTCACACACACACACACACACACACACACACACACACACACAGACACACTCTGATGCTGATGGAGATCTGGCTGGTGGCTAAGGCCTCTGCTAAGCCCCTCTGGCCCCTTCCATTGTCAATGCATTTGGCGCATTTGGAAGAAAGGAGACCCCTGCGATGGCAGCTCGTGGGCCGGGGAGTGACCAGCATCAGATCGGAAGAAAAGCATTAGAGGCCAAACCCAGCCACAGGGGCTCCAGGCGGCATTTGCGTTGCCAACCTTGGTGAGCATGGTGTCCACCCCGGGGCCTCCGTGTCCGTGCAGGAGCTCTGGTCCATCTCAGACCCGCTGCCTCAGTGTCTCTGGGCAGGCGCTGGGAATCTGCTTTATGAGCAGATGCTCTCGGGGGATACTTCATGCACGGGGGTCAGAGTCTACGTAAGGCCCTGGACTTTGGCCCCAGGGCAAAGGGAGGCCACCGCAGGGCCTGGGAGGGGCCTGCAGTCTGTCTCCCAGATGTCCCTCAGCCTCTGGGGTAGGCGCTGAGCTCGTGTCTGATGCCCAGGCCAGCGAAGAGGTCCCGGCCACCTTCCTCGCAGGCTGGGCCATCTGGTCATCCCACAGGGGCTGGCCGAACTCCGGAGAGACGGGCACACTGACGCCAGCTCAGGACTGTCCACAGCGGGCCTCAGATCGCCTGCTGCTGCCCTGACAGCTCACACGGGGCTCCTGGTCAACGTGGCGGTTGGCCAAGGCCTCGGCTCCTCTGTCATCTCACCCGCCGGGATGGCTCAGAGTCCTGGTGAACTTTTTCGTGTTCCTGCAGGTTTCTTCCTGCCCTGCGAGCCTGGGATCTGAGCTCAGCTGAGGGCAGGAATCAAGTTGCCCGGTCAGTCTGACTCCCCACATCGAGGCCCGGCCTCAGCTCTTAGTGCATCCGAGGCTGCGGAAGTGCTCCCGGCTCGGGCTGGTGCTCCCACACCTGCTTCCCTCTGTCAAGTAAGTGACACATTTTTCAGTCTCTCTGCATTTTGAAAAGAGGACGAAGGAGAGAGAACGCTGCGAATTACAATCAGAGTTTCCTGCCGCAGAGCTGAGCACTGGAGAGGAGAATTGATCTCAAACCCCTCGCTGCCATCATTTACGAGCTCTGGGAAGACGTGTACGTGCTCAGCGGAGCTGGAATCCCGCTCTCTTGCCCGCCGGCGGCGAGTCACCAAACATCTGGGTACCGTGGACGTGGACCGCGGGGCCAGAGAGAGCAGCGAGCCTCCCTCAGCCCAGCCTCCCTCAGCCCAGCCTCCCAGCCTCCCTAGGCCCAAAGACATCCGAGAGAACTTGGCTACGCCTCCGTTATTCTCTAAGCAACTTTATTGAAGTTGCAATTTTCATGTAATAAACTGCATCCCTTTTTTTGTGGTACTGGGGATTAGACCCAGAGGCATTCTACCTCTGAGCTATACCCCAGTCCTTTTTGAAAATTTTTGTTTTGAAACAGGGTCTCGCCTGGTTACTGAGAGTCTCGATAAGTTGCTGAGACTGGTCTTGAACCTGGGATCCTCCTGTCTCAGCCTCCCAAGGACTGGGAGTACAGGTGTGCGCCACCACCCTTGGCAAACTGCACCCTTTTAAAGCAGATTGTTTGGGGTTTTGACAATTGACAAATGTATATATCCACGTTTCCTTTGCCTCAGTCAGGTTATAGAACATTTCTGTCATTTCCCCGAATCCTTTCCAGCCTCGGGAGCTAACCCCCCTTTCATTTGTGACCTTTGCCAACCTCTCATCTGCTTGCTCTCATGGCAATTTTGCTTTTTTTTTTTTTTTTTTTTTTTTTTTTTTTTTTTTTTTTTTTTTTTTTTTTTTTTTTTTTTTTTTTTTTTTTTTTTTTTTTTTTTTTTTTTTTTTTTTTTTTTTTTTTTTTTGGTACTGAGAATTGAACCCAGAGGCATTCTACCTCCAAGCTACACCCCTAGCCCGATTTTGTTTCTTTATTTGGAAACAGGGTCTCACTAGGTTTCTGAGAGCCTCACTACGTTGCCAAGGCTGGCTTTGAACCTGCGATCCTCCTGTCTCAGCCTCCCAAGTACTGGAATTACAAGCATGCGCCACCACGCCCAGCAAATGTTGCATTTTAAAAATAATTTTGTATAATGAGATCATACAGTATGTATCCCTATATCTGGCTTCTTTCTCTGGTGTCTAAAATTCATCCATATTATTTTATTTTTGTGGTCCAAAGGATTGAACCCAGGGGCACTCTACCTCTAGGCTATACCCCCTGACCTTTATTTATTTATGTATGTATTTATTTATTTATTTTGAAATAGTCTTGCTAAGTTGCTGAGGCTGGCCTTGAACCTGGGACTCCCCTTCTCAGTCTCCCAAGGACTGGTATTACAGACATGCACCACCATACCCGGTTCATCCACTGTTTTGAATATCAGTCATTCATTCCCTTTCGTTGTTGAGTAGATGGTTGATTCTACAATCTGTTTATCCATTCACCCGTGGGTAAACACTGGGGCTGTTCTACACCTCCAGCCCTATATTTTATTCTTTATTTTTGAAACAGGGCTCACTAAGTAGCTGAGGCTGGCCGCGAACCTGCAACCCTCCTGTCTCAGCCTCCAAAGTACTGGGATTACAAGCGTGCGCCACGATGCCCGGCTTTCTTCCCCTTTTCTTATAACGACACTGGTCATATTGGATTAAGGGCCTACAGTCTCCAGTATGAGCTCATCTTAGGTGACTGCACCTGCATGATCCTCTTTCCAAATAAGGTCCCTGTCTCAGGTACCGAAGATGAGGGTTTAAGCATCTTTGGGGGCAGGGGACAAAATTCAACCTATTTTGTTCTCTTAAAGAATTTACATGAGGGCCCAGTTCAAAGTTCACCTTCAGTGGGACATGGTAGCACAAGCCTCTGATCCCAGTACTTGGGAGGCTGAGACAGTAGGACTGCAGGTTTGAGTCCAGTCTTAGCAATTTAGCAAGGCCTTCAGCAGGCCTTGTTTCAAAATTAAAAAATAAAATAGGGCTGGGGGTATAGCTCAGAGGTAGAATGCCCCTAGGTTCAATCCCCAGTACAAAAAAAAAAAAAAAAAAAAAAAATTCACCTTCTTGGTTATTTTTCCCAAACACCCCAGGAGAAATGAGTCGCCTCTGTCATCTTTATGGCATTTTTTTTTTTTTTTTTTTTTTTTGCATTCCTACTAAAGAATCTATCACGTTGAGGGCAGAAGCCACCACTGGACGCGTCTGGGAACAGAGCTCAGATCCCTGAATCCTGCTCAGCTCTGTCCTCTGGAGCTGACATTCCTCCCTCCCTGGGTATTCTAGGCACATATTCAAAAACAGTTGATAGTCTGTAGATTTGTAGATAAATGAAAAAGACAAAGAAGCTCTGGGGATTCTGTGTTATTTACTTTTCTATTTTAGGAATTTTACCATTAAGAACTATTTAGAACAAACACGCGGGATCCCATGTATATAACAGGATTGAGCGCAGGGGTGGGCATTCTACCTCCTAGCTACACCCCCAACCCTTTTTTTTTTTTTTTTTTTTTTTTGTGGTGCTGGAGATTGAACTCAGGGCCATTCTACCTCTGAGCTACACCCCCAGCCCTATTTTTTATTCTTTATATTGAAACAGGGTCTCACTAAGTTGCGGAGGGCCTCACTAAGTTGCGGAGGGCCTCACTAACCAGATGAGGCTGGTTGCAAACCCGGATCCTCCGGTTTCAGCCTCCCAAGTACTGGGATTACAAGCATGCACCACCACACCTGGCCCCAACCCTTTTTTATTTTTTGTTTTGAAACAGTGTCTTGCTAGGTTGCTGAAGCTGTCTTCGAACCTGTGATCCTCTGGTCTCAACTCCCAAGCACTAGAATTACAGGTGTGTGCCACCATGCCTAGTTTGTGGGGTCCTACTTAAATGTCTTATGTAAAATTCCCTCTTTTTGGTTGACTAAAATATGTTCAACATATCAAATAAAAGTAGCGGTTTGATGTAAAGGCAGTAGAACTGGGTTTCTTTTTTATTTTAATCCTTTTGTTGGTGTTGTGAGGTGCCGGGATGGAAGTAACTGGGCGTCCTGTCTTGGCGCTGTGGCCAGTCTAGGCCGGACTCTCCTTCCTGACTGACCTGTGCCTGCAGGATGTGGGTGGCCTGCCACCTCTGATGGATGCCAGTCCCACCCATTTCCCCGGTTATGACACCAAAAATGTCTTCAAGCGTCCTTCCAGAGGGGGCAAAGTCACCCCCAGTTGAGAATGACAGTAGAATATCAGAAATATCATGGAGATCTCTCTCTCTCTCTCTCTCTCTCTCTCTCTCTCTCTCTCTCTCTCTTTTTCCGTGTATGTGTGTGTGTGTGTGTGTGTGTGTGTGTGTGTGTGTGTGTTTTACTGGAACTCAATCTCCAGTAACATCCCACCTCTGAGCTATACTATACCTCTCCAGGGGCATCCCATCTTCAGAGTCCTACACCCCCAGTCCTACTTTTATTTATTACTTTATTTTATTTACTTTAAACAGAGTGTCACTAAATTGTGAGGCTGTCTCAGCCTCCCAAGTACTGGGATTACCAGGGAGCACCACCACGCCCACCCCAGACCACGCCAGCGAGGTTTCTCTTTCTTTCACTCTTCCCAGCAGCACTCTGTGGTCTCGAGGTGGCTGTGCACGGAGACGGGGCCCTGGGAGCGGCTGGCACCCCGACTTTCCCCTGCTCCTGCCTCCGGGCGCTGGGCACCCTGGGAGCCCTTATCCATGGACAAGGAAAACTGAGCTCTCTGTCGATCATGAAGACACAGGCTCGGGAGGAGCCGCGCCAGTCTATGACACAGGCGCCACGCACAGGTCACCCTAGGTGTCCCAGAAGTTCTAAAGCCCTTGCCAGGATCCTCCCAGTGTGTTCAAGTAGAAGGAATACACTTGCGGTTTCAGGGGGAAAAAAAAAGACCCCAAACTTAGGGGTAGGCATCTGCGGAGGAGAAGCCGGGGGAGGACTCGGGCACCCCAGAGCTTCCTGCCTCACTAGGTAGCTGAGGCTGGCTACGCACCCGGATCCTCCTGTCTCAGCCTCCCAGGGGAAGCCAGGAAGGGCATGCCTCACAGACAGACCGTCCTGGCCCTCCCGGCGCCCCAGCAGAGCTGCGGGCGAAATGGCCTGGCTCCGGTGGCCGCTCGCCGCTCTCTGGGTTCAGTTGGAAGCTGCGACCTGCAGAGCCCGCTCCCCTCCCCCCGCCAGCGGTGCTCCTCAGGAATGCGGAAGGTTCCATCCGAGTAGAGGCCCCGCCTTGGGGCTTGGGTCTGCTCTAGGACGGAACCCCTCACGTCGTAGGACAGATATTTACTGACCCAAGACGCTGCTTCTAAAAAAATTGCTCTCCTGCTTTCTAAAAACTTGAGGTCAAGCCCAGCATGTGGCGTACACCTGTAATCCCGGTACTTGGGAGGCTGAGACAGGGGGATGGCAGGTTTGAAGCCAGCCTCAGTAATTTAGAATGACCCTCAGAAACTTAGTGAGACTCTTTCAAAATAAAAAGGGCTGGGGATGTAGCTCAGAGGTAGAATGCCTCTGGGTTCAATCCCCAGTACCAAAAAAAAAAAAAAAAAAAATCGTAGTCAAATTCACATAACATGAAAATAACCATTTTATTTATAATTAATTAATTTTTTTATGGTACTAGGTATTGAACCCAGGGGCATTCTACCTCTGAGCTACACTCCCAGCTCTATTTTGTAATTCTTTATTTTGAAACAGGGTCTCACTAAGTTGTGGAGGGCCTCACTAAGTAGCTGAGGCTGGCCACGAACCTGCGACCCTCCTGTCTCCTACTCTATAAGCTTTTGAATAACCCTGGCATCCCATCCTGCCCCTTAGCGTGATTCTCCTTATGAGGCTCCTCTGTCCCCCGTCTCCGGACATACAAGGCCTTACTGCTAGCCACCTACAGTTTCTGAAATTTTTTTTTTGCAGGGGGTTGGTACTGGGGATCGAATCTTGGGCCATTCTACCTCCCCGCTAGCTACACCCCTAGCCCTTTTTTACTTATTTATTTTTGTTTGTTTTTTGTTGTTATGAAACCGGGTCTCACTAGGCTACTGAGAGTCTGGCTACACTGCCGAGGCTGGCCTGGAACCTGCGATCCTCTCGTCTCAGCCTCCCAAGTACCAGTATCACAGATGTGCGCCACCACGCCGGGCTCGGTTCCTGGAATTTGATAAACTGTGCGGCCAGTGTGTATCTTGGCACGGTTTTGTCCCGTCATGGAACACTTCACCCCTTCCTGCCGTCCAGGTCTGTTTTCTGCTGCAGTAGCAGAAGGCCACAGACAGAGCAATTTCTAGAGAAGACATTTGTTTCTTGCCGTTGTGGAAGCGGGAGGTCCAGTCCCGCGGTGCGGCATCCTGGGGACCTCTTCCTGTTGTCTGTGGCGAGAGGCATCGCTGGGCCAGAGCCACAGAGCAAGGCTGGCTCAGCTCTCTCCTCCTGTTTTTTTTTTTTTTTTTGCAAAACTGTGGATTGATCCCAGGGGCATTCTACTTCCGAGCTACACCCCCAGACCCATTTTTAATTTTTTTTTTTTTTTTTTTTTTCGGTACTGGGGATTGAACTCAGGGGCATTCTACCTCTGAGCTACACCCCCAGCCTTATTTTTTAGGAATGCGGAATGCCTCACTAGGTAGCTGAGGCTGGCGGTGAAGAACCCGAATCCTCCTGTCTCAGCCTCCCAAATGCTGGGATTACAAGTGTGCACCACCACGCCCAGTTTAATTCTTTCTTTCTTTCTTTCTTTTTTTTTTTTTTTTTTTTTTTGCGGTACTGGGAGTTGAACCCAGGGGCATTCTACCTCCGAGCTACACCCTCAGTCCTATTTTTTATTTTTTATTTTGAAACAGGGCCTCAGAAAGTAGCTGAGGCTGGCCACGAACCTGGGTCCTCAGGTCTCAGCCTCCAGAGTACTGGGATTACAAGTGTGCACCACCACGCTGGCTATTCCTCTTCTTACAAAGCCACTAGTGCCATCCTGGGATCACTCTGGTGACCTTGCCTAACCCCAACGCCACCTCCAGATAGCATCCACACGTGGAGTTAGAGATCAAGCTTCAGCTAGTGAACTCTGGGGGGAAAATGAAACCATAGCATCCTGCGACCTCCTGCTTGTCCTCCGAGGTTGGGACAAAGTGTCACCTTTGCTGGGGACATGTCCCTAGTGCCACATAATCCACTAAGTGTCTAGGAGGTATGAATTCAATACAGTTGCTTTTCACATTGCTTATTCAATTGCCAGGAGTTATTTATGTTAAAGTAACTGTATAGCCATCGGGGTTACCAAGAATAGAACATTCCTAGCCCAGTGTAGTGGCGCACGCTTGCAATCCCAGTACTCGGGAGGCTGAGACTGGAGGATACGGGTTAGAGGCCTGCCTCAGCTACTTAATGAGGCCCTCTGCAACCTAATAAGACTCTGTTTCAAAATAAAGAATAAAAAAAGTAGGGCTGGGGATGTAACTCAGAGGTAGATGCCCCTGGGTTCAATCCCCAGTACAGGAAAAAAAAAAAAAAAAAAAAAAAAAAACAACAAACCTCAGTACCCGCCCCCACAAAAAAAGTGTTCAGTGGTTTTAGTTTATTCAAAAAGTTATGCAACTATGACCAAAAAGAATTGAGTATCGGCTAGCAGACACCAGCTTTCTCATCCGGCGCCCTTATGTACCCAATTCTCTATTTTCCTGCACTGAGTCTTAGACACTCTGGGCGTTAGCTGCCCCTCCTCAGCCCGTCCTGGATGTCAGCTTTGAACATCTGTGTGGATGGAGAGATTTTTCCAGGCAGAGCTGGAGGGAGGACGGGTGGGTTTATCTGCTTTCTGTTGCTATAACACGACACCGCAGACTGGGTGAGTTATAATGAGAAGAGGTTGACTTTGGCTTGGGCTTCCGGTCCCAGGCCGAGGGGCCGCCTTTGCTGATGGCCTTGCTGAGGCGGCCCCGGGCAGCCCTGATGAGAGACAGGGAGTGTGTGTGTGTGTGGTGCACTGGTCCTCCTGCTCCTCCTGCTCCTCCTTCTCCTTCTCCTCCTCCTCCTCCCCCTCCTTCTCCTTTTGGTACTGGGGATTGAACTCAGGGCATTCTACCTCTGAGCTACACCCCCAGCCCCATTTTACTTTTTGTTTTGAAACAGTCTCACTAGGTTGCTGAGAGTGTTTCCCAAGTGCTGAAGCTGGCCTCGAACTTGCGATCCTCCTGTCTCAGCTTCCCAAGTCCTGGGATTACAGGTGTGTGCCACCACACCCGGCTCATTTTTTATTTTGAAACAGGGTCTTGCTAAATTGCAGAGGGCGTCACTAAGTTGCTGAGGCTGGCCTCGAACCTGTGATCCCTCCTGTCTCCCAAGTCCTGGGATTCCAGGTGTGCACCACTACACCCAGCTGTCTTCTTCTTATAAAGACACCAATAATCCAATCATGAGCCCTCTACCTTCATGGCCTTATCTAATCCTAGTCTCTCCTAAACCCCAGGGTCAGTTTAAGTTCCCATCCTTCTTAATCTCTCACAATGAGGGTTAAATAATCCATCATGAATTTCAGGGGCACAAAGCACATTCGAAACACAGCAAGGGACGTGAGGGGGGAGGAAAGAAGGGACAGATGGGGCGGGTGCGTGTGACAGTGCCACCACCAGCTAAGGAGGCTCACAGAAGACAAGGAGGAGGAGGGACGGAGAGGAGGTGACTCGGGGGAGAGGACTGAGCCTGTAAGCGCTCCTCTGGGCAAGCGTACCGCGTTCGCGTCTCTCGGCAGATGCGGTGATGTCATGGTGGCTGGATGGAGTCCGGATCCTCGCTGGGACGAATGTTCCATTGATTATGTGACTTGTTGACAAACAGCAGCAGAAGGACAGTCTCCCCCTACATCTACAGGAAAGGAAGGGACATCATCCCAGACCAGATCCCCCATTGTCAGGGGCGTGAGGTGGCGGCCACGTCTCCGCAACATTCAGAATGTCCACGGGGAGCTGGGCGTGGGGGCGCACACCTGTAATCCCAGTACTTGGGAGGCTGAGACAGGAGGATCACGAGTTTGAGGCCAGCCTTGCCAACTTAGTGAGACTCTCAGCAAGCTAGCAAGACCCTGTTTCAAAACAAAAATTAAATTAAAAAAAAGGAAAAAGGGTTGTGGATATAGCTCAGAGGTAGAATGCCCCTGGGTTTAATCTTCAGTTCCAAAAAGAAAAAAAAAAAAAAGTCCATTGGGGATAAATGTCTTATTTCAATGCTGGCTGCCATCTTTTTCTGCTGTGTTTAATTCAACATAAATAGATAAAGCAGTTCGTTTGGAGGGCTTTTCTCTCTGGCGATATTTGCTGGGCATCTGGTACAGTTCCCGGCACATCCTTGGTGCTTGGTGTTTAGGCAGAGACCAAGGGTGTCTTTGGTAGGCAGGATGACGGCCCCACCGAGAGGGCCACGTCGGAACCGCTGGAACCTGTGAATGCATGGCTGACAGGGCAAAGGCGGCGCCGCACACGCCGATCGAGGTCGGGGTCCTGTGATGGGAGATGATTCTGGATCATCCGGGGCCAGTGTGATCGCCCCGGCCTTGCAAGAGGGAGGCAAAGGGGAGGTGTGGACAAAAGCGGAATTCAGAGCAGAGCCCACAAGTCCCGGACCCAAGAGGGACCTGGGGAGCCCAGATGCAGGAGCCGGGAAGGAGTCAGCAGCCAGAGGAGATGGAGAGAGGCTTCCACAGTACACGGAGTTTCCTTTTGAGACGATGGCTTTTCCTATTATTATTATTATTATTATTTTAGTTTTTGGCAGTACTGGGGATTGAACTCAGGGGCATTCTACCTCCGAACTATACCCCCAGCCCTATTTTTTATTCTTTATTTTGAAACAGAGTCTAAGTTGCAGAGTGCCTCACTAGGTAGCTGAGGCTGGCCCCCACCTTGGCAAGAGGCCAGAGCAGCCAGCATTCCCCAAACACATCCTGCGTGTTCTCATATCTGTGTCTCCCATTTCTTCCTCCCGTTCTCCCAGCGCCTCCCTCTGTTACTGCCTCGAAGCGTTTCTCTGATTCTGATTGGTTTGTGACCTCCATCCCCGGCGCCAGCGCCCGCGACACGGGTGTCAGTACAGATATCTCTGGGGCCGTGGAAGGGCGCACCCCACTTGGGCAGCGTCGGAAGCAGCTTGCTGTTTGCTGGCAATAGTTGGGGGCACGAGGCTTCCTCCGCCGGCATCATAAACCGAGGCGCCTCTGGGACCTGGTTACGGCAAGTCACCTGCCAGTCTCAGACTTCTCGCTCGCACGCTGAGATCCCGAATACTTGCTTGGAATAAAGCATCAGACGAAGCATCTAAGGGAATCGTGAGATTCCAATGGGTGCCTTCATTTTCGTCCCCTTTTCTCTTTAGGAACAAAGTGAAATTTATTTGTATTTCTTCATGAGTGAGGACAGAGTTTGGTGTCCTTGCGTAAGGATTTTGTAGTCTAAGCCTTGGACAGGACAGGTACACGCAAGAGTCCAGGTGATACCTTTTTCTGATTATCGATGGCCGTGTAACAAACGGTCCCCCAACTCGGTGACTGAAAACAATGTATGATTCTAGAATTCCCAGCCGTCCTGTGGGTGGCCTGGGAGCCAGGGAGTGTTCATGGGGCCGCTGCGCCCTTCACGTGGGGGCCACTCAGCTTGGGAGGCTCTTCCCTCTGCTGGGGTGCCGGGAGCAGCTGGTGCTGGTGATATCGGGGTGGCTGGCGGCGTGTGGCAGGAGATGTCACTCAGGACGGGCACGCCCACACAGCCAGGCTTCCTGGGAACTAGCTCGGAAGTCCCACAGCATTCCTATTGGTTATACCTGCCCAGCCCAAATCCACAGGCAAGAAGACCACACCAGAGTGTGGGCACCGACCAGGAGGCATGGCAAACCCAGACAAAATGTTAAACGAATGGGCATGCTTGTGTTCCAATAAAACTTTATCGACAAGTAGCAGGCCAGATTTGCCCTGCAAGACATTGTTTACCACCCTCTGATCTATGTGAGTATGAAGGCAATAATAGTAATAACAATCAGGATCACCATTTATTAAGTACTTAGCAAACGGGTGTTGTTCATTGCCTGCAGTTGCTGTAAGAAATTACCACAAGCCTGGTGGCTTAAACGGCAAAAAATTATTCTTTCATAGTTCTGGAGTCCAGAAGTCCAAAATCAGTTTCACTGACCGGAATCAAGAGACTGGCCGGGTTGCACTCCCTCCCAAGACTCTGGGAGAGAATCCCAGACATGACATTTGCTCCTGGCTTTTGGTGACAGCTGGCACTCCTTGGCTTGTGGCCACATTGCTCCCATTTCTGCCTCCATCCTCTGGCCTTCTTTCTCCTGTCTGTACATTGAATCTCCCTCTCACCCTGTCTTATAAGCGTACCTGTATTTAGGACCTGCCAGGGTAATCCAGGGTGATCCACCTGTCTCAAGATCCTTGACTTAATCACATCTCTTGATGTTCAAGGTGATGTTCACAGGATCCCTGGATTAGGAGCAGAGAGATCTTTGGAAGGTCATTTTTCCCCCCGCCTATCACAAGGGGATAGGCACTTTGTACATCCTTACTTTTCATACCAAGCCTAAGAGGTAGGCTATTTTACCGATGAGGAGATTGAAAGTCAGAAACTTTGACTAATTAGCCTGTATTTTTTGTGCAGCTGGTAAGTGGGCCCAGGGTCCTTCTGAAATATTCCTGGGAGAGACACTGGGCTGTGCTACCCTGTCCTGTGCCATTTCGGGGACTCGCTTAGTTTCTTGGACATAGGTGTGTTTCCATCCGTGAAACAAGAATCATACCTTTCTTGACCTAGGTCACATGAAATTAGACAATTTTTATGCAAACCCTTTGAGAATATTATGTGTTATATAGATGCTAAGGGTTATTTTTATATCAAATGAGTTCATCAGAAAGTATATAAAAGAAAAAAGATGGTTGGGTGTGGTGGCATATGCCTATAATCCTAGTACTTAGGAGGCTGAGACAGGAGGATTGCAGGTTCGAGGCTAGCTTCAGTAATTTAGTAAGGCCTTTTTCCAAAATAAAAAGATAAAATGGGAGCTGGATGTGGCGACGCATGCCTGTAATCCCAGTACTTGGGAGGTTGAGACAGGAGAATCACAAGTCCGAGGACAGCCTCAGCTAGTAGTGAGACTCTCATCAACCTAATGAGACCCTGTTTCAAAATAAAATAGTGCTGGGGGTGTAGCTTGGAGGTAGAATGTTCCTGGGTTCAATCCACAGTGCTATAAAACAAGACAAAACAAAATAAAATGAAATGAAAATAAAAACAAAAATAAAGTAGGGCTGGATGTGAGGCTCAGAGGTAAAACGCGTCTGGGTTCAATCCCTGGTACAAAAAGAGGAGAGAGCACGATGACTTGGCTAAATGTCGTGAACGAAGTGCTAAAACATTTCTAGAACTCATCAGTGGCTCAGAGTGCTGGGGCTTCACTTGAGGGAGTGAAATTCTGACGCAGATTCATTTTTGCGTCTTCCCTGCTCGAGGAAGTATACCTGGAAAGAGCAAGACTCGCCGAATCATTTTGAACAGGAAGGGGAGGGAAGTGAGACTCTTCCCCACGTTAATACCCCCTCCCCGCCCCATCCTTCTAGGCGTCCTTAACCACTGTGTTAGAATTTGACTCCAGGTGCTGTGTCTGCCCGCTAACTTTCTGCAGTCGCTGTCACCTCGGTAGTTCAGAAAGGACGGGGGCTGTGGAGTGGGTGGAAGTTCGCATAGGTAAGCAGGAAGACAAATCCAGGCAGAAAACAGCAGGATGCACCAGGGAGAACCTAGATGTCTTTATCAAAATTGATTTTTAACCAGACAGGCCTCTCTACTCTGCATACCTGCTACATTTATAAATCTAGGTTGGATGCGGAAAACATGTCCGCTCAGAACAGCGCCCACTCAGCACCACAGCAGACATCACCAATCAATCACAGAGACCCGGCTCTCCAGGCAGCTACTTCCAGCCAATGGGCCCTATCTATCACCCCTGCGCTCATCGATAAGCCTCGGGGGTAGATTTCACGGCATTAACTTACTTAATTCAAAAGATTTTTTTCACTTGCTCTCTGTCCCCAATCGAAGCTTCTCGTTGACTATTCTAGTAACTGCCAGGTGCATTTGTAACTCAACGATATCATGCACGAGGCTCTCTGCATTGAATTCTCACAAATGTTAGTTATCTAGGTGATGGAAGCTCATCTGATACCATGCTAATGGAGGGAAAGGGTTCTGCTTATGACGTGCTAGAGACAGCTGCTCCAGCAAGTGGAGGTTACTGCTGCTCCTACCGCCGTGTCTATTACTAGATGATTGGGAATTCAAAAGAAGTTATTAATTCGGGAGGCTGAGACCGGAGGATCCGGGTTCGCGGCCAGCCTCAGCTACCTAGTGAGGCACTCTGCAACTTAGTGAGACTCGGTTTCAAAATAAAGAATAAAAAATAGGACTGGGGGTGTAGCTCGGAGGTATAATGCCCCTGAGTTCAATCCCCAGTACCGCAAAAAAAAAAAAAAAAAAAAAAAGAAAAAAAAAAAAGAAGTTATTATCCCCAAAAACATACTTACAGGAAGAAAACAAGGACAGCAGCAAAAACCCGTGCATGTGTGTGCATCTATGTATGTGTGTGCGTCTGTGTGTGAGTGCGTGTGCATGTGTGCATATGTGTGCGTGCCTGGACAGAAAGTGAGAGGGCATTCAAGCAAAAAACAGCAGCGTGTTCACACTTGTTGACTGTGGGGTTCACACTAGTTGATTCAGGGGGAGGGCATCCAGGGATCCATTCTTTCAATTTTTCTACAAGTTTGAAACTTTTTACAATAAAAAGTTGGAGAGAGAGTGGAATAAAACTAACATATGGAGAAGAGAGATATTTAAAAGCAAAGAAAAACTAAAACCACTTTCCCCAGAGGCTCTTGGTCACTTCTGTCTTTAGTTTTTAAATTTTTTTTTTGAAACTGGGCATGGTGGTGCACACCTGTAATTCCAGTACTTGGGAGGCTGAGACAGGAGGACTTCAGGTTCAAGGCTAGCCTCAGCAAATTAGTGAGACCTTCAGCAACTTAGCAAGACTGTTTCAAAATGAAAAGGGCGGGGCGGGGGTGGCAGTGTAGCTCGGAGTTAGAATGCCCCTGAGTTCAGTCCCCAGTACCAACCAACCCCAAAGAATCACCTGTTGAGGGCCCTGGCACAGGTCCCAGGAAGCCCCACCTGCCACCTCCGGCCCTTATCAGCTCACTGCTACTTCCTGGGAGGCTAGTCAGTGTCAACTCACAGCAGACTTGAAAATTCAAGTAAACGTCAACATACATTAATATTAACCCAAGAACAAATATTTGTGAAACTCCCTGGGCCCTTGTGTTTACCTTAGCTCTGAGGAGCGTGGTCGGCAGAAGTGACATCAAACAAGAAACGCTTCCCGTCATCTCTGGGAAGTTGGGCTCCGGCTCTAGCCCGGCTGCTTCCCCACCCCCTGCTCCTGAACCAGCTAGATACACTGGTGTCGGAACACATGTCATATGTTCCCAGGACTTAGGAGGCTGAGACCGGAGGATCCGGGTTCGTGGCGCCAGCCTTAGCTACTTAGTGAGGCCCTCCACAACTTAGTGAGACCCTGTTTCAAAATAAAGAATAAAATATAGGACTGGGCGTGTACCCCAGAGGTAGAATGTCCCTGTGTTCAATTCTCAGCACCGCCAAAAAAACCCCCACCATATATACATGTATATATAAACCATATTATATATATGTATAATATATGGTGAGTTATATATATATATAATATGGTGAGCTTTTTTTTTTTTTTTTTTTTGGTACTGGGGATTGAACCCAGGGGCATTCTACCTCCATGCTATACCCCTAGCCTTTTTGTATTTTTTTATTTGGAAACAGGGTCTCGCTAGGTTGATGGAAGTCTCACTACTTGCTGAGACTGTCTTCGAACCTGCGATCCTCCTGTCTCTGTCTCCCAAGCACTAGGATTACAGGCATGTGCCACTACGGCTGGCCTATTTTATTTGGAAATGGTCTTGCTAAATTGCTGACACTGGCCTCAAACCTGCGATCCTCCTATTTCAGCCTCTCAAGTACTAGGATTACAGGCGCGCGCCACCATGCCTGGTCTAAAAATACACTTTGATTGGTGCCCTGTGGCCTCCCATCATCACGTGGTTGGGAGTGATGGGGGGGACAGACATTGCTCAGTACTTGGACAGCTTCTCTCTGACCCCCCTCCCCCTCCCCTCCCCTCCCCCACACAGGATACTGAGATTGGCACTGGTGATTTCACTCATGCCTGTAACATCAACGGAAGTGTTTCCTTCACTAATTCTCTCTCCACCATCACCCCCTCCCCGAGGCCCCCTCCTTGCTCCAGTGGGGTTTCTCCTCCGTTATCTCAAGTCCCTCTTGCGCCCCGATTACCCCTTCGCTTCTGGTGACCGGCCGAGCTCACTTACGCAACGTTCTACGCGACGTTCCCCACCCGTGTGCCCGGCGTCCTGCGCCCGGCTCTCTGCACAGCTAGCTGACACGGCGCCTTGCCTGCGGCGAGGCCGTTTTGTTGAATTAATGAATATTTGCAGAAACAGGCTAAATCCCAGTTGCTTCCACGCTGAAGAGGAACAGGTTTTGTTTTGCATCCAGAAATAGTTGGGCTCCTGGAGAAGCTTTTCCCGAGGAGGAGCGTGCTGGGAGACGGCACCGTCTGGCTCTGCCTGGAATAAAGCTGTGCCGATACTGGTGACCAGATTCCCAAGCTCTGACCCTCAGCTGTTGGAGGCAGACATCTCACTTCTGCTAGAGATCTTAAGCACACATGCACGCACGCATGCACACACATGCAAGCATGCACACGCGTGCACAGGCACACATGTGCATGAACACACTCAAGCACACGCATATGCATGTGCACATGCACAATGCATTCACACACATGTATATGTGCAGACACACATTCAAGCACACACATGCACGCATGCATTCACACACATGTATATGTGCAGACACACATTCAAGCACACACATGCACGCATGCATCCACACACATGTATATGTGCAGACACACATTCAAGCACACACATGCACGCATGCATCCACACACATGTATATGTGCAGACACACATTCAAGCACACAAATGCACACATGCATGTGCACACACACACACACACACACACACACACACACAATGCTCCCCTTCGGAACTGTGAGCTGCCCAGTTCGCCTCTCCCTCCTCCTGCGGAGTCAATAAAGAGAACTAAAGCAACCTGAAAGCTGAAGGCCTCTCTGCCCGGCTAATTGATCCTCTCCCCCTTGTACACACTGGGTGACCGCGACCCTCTGCCCCTCCAGGTGTCTGCCGCGTGCCTCCTAATCTCGAACCAGGGCCACCCTCACTCGAGCACACTGCGGGGGAAGGTTTCCCAGCCCTGCACACTTCAGGTTTTACACGTACTTTTGCACACAGTACCTCCTTCCCTTCTAAGAAGAGGCCTGTGCGGTGGGGACCACATGTCCCTGTTGGCCCAGGACGGTCGAGGGCCACACCTGTTGTCCGTGTAATTATGAATGGGGTATCTCTGCACTCTCAGCTGGACCTAGGGCTGGGAGAGAAATTCTATGGTTGAGCTACTAATGGAGAAAGTTGTAAACTGTCACCGAAATAACAGCTTTCAGTGTGACTTATTGATCAAAGACAGTGATTCTTAACTGAGGGAGGGGGTGGATTTTGCCTCCCAGGGAATATTTGGCAATGTGTGGAGACTTTATTTACTTATTTATTTATCGTGATACTGGGAATTGAACCCAGGGGCATCTACCTCTGAGCTATGCCCTCAGCCCTATTTTATTTTTTATTTTGAAACAAGGTCTCACCAAGTTGCAGGAGGACTCACCAAGTTGCTGAGGCTGGCTGTGACCCTGCAACCCTTCTGTCTCAGTCTCCCAAGTACTGGGATTATAGGTGTGCACCACTGCGTCAGCTGTGTGAAGATATTTTTTATCATCACAACTTGGGTAGGGGGTGCTACTAGCATGGGGCAGGCAGAGACCGGGGGTGCTGCTAAACACCCTTCACAGTACAGCCCAGCCCCTGCCCCAAAGAAGTTTCTGGCCCTGGAGTGAAAAGTGCCAAGGATGAGAAATCCCGGCTCAGGAGATGCAAGGATGAGGGGGGTGTGATGGTGCACGCCTGTGAATCCCGGTGCTTGCAAGGCTGAGACGGGGGATTACAGGTTCACAGCCAGCCTCAGCAACTTAGTGACACCTTGTTTCAAAACAAAAAATAAAATAGGGCTGGGGGTGTAGCTTGGAGGTGGAATGCTCCTGGATTCAATTCCCAGGAACACACACACACACACACGGAAGGAAAGAAATTGGGTTTTGAAGCTGGGTGTGGTGGCGCACACTTGTAATCCCAGCATTTGGGAGGCTGAGACTGGAGGATCCAGGTTCACAGCCAGCCTCAGCTACCTAGTGAGGCACTCTGCAACTTAGTGAGACCCTGTTTCAAAATAAAGAATAAAAAATAGAGCCGGGTGTGGTGGCGCATGCTTGTAATCCCAGCATTCAGGAGGCTGAGACTGGAGGATCCAGGTTCGCGGCCAGCCTCAGTTACCTAGTGAGGCACTATGCAACTTAGTGAGACTCAGTTTCAAAATAAAGAATAAAAAATAGGCCTGGGGGTGTAGCTTGGAGGTAGAATGCCCCTGAATTCAATCCCCAGTACCGCAAAAAA
>PVLC010029057.1:0-20498 GCA_004027655.1 Graphiurus murinus
ACTAAGTTGCTGAGGCTGGCCTTGAACCTGCGATCCTTCTGTCTCAGCCTCCCAAATAGGAGGGTTACAGGCATTCATCATCATGCCTGGCTTATTTATTATTTCAAGCAGGATCTTGTTAAGTTACTGAGGTTGTCCTTGAACCAGCAATCCTCCTATCTCAGCCTCCCAGGTACTGTTACAGGTGTGAGGCACCATACTTTGATATATAATTAACTTTATACCTTTGATACCACTTGCAAATTGTTCTATGGAGGTGGCCAGCAAAGACGACATGGAGGAGTGAAGTGCTTGTGGAGGATTAGGACACTCCATGATAGCCACAACAGAGGCCCTTTTGCAACTCCTAACCTTGTTGTGATGTTTTCACTGAAGAACTTTAAGATTGCCACATCATACTAAAACACTGGTGGAGACAGATTGCCAAAGACCTTGACATACTTAAGAAGAGTTGTGTGTGTGCTTAAGAGGACAGTGAAATTAAAAATATTTATGTAATTGCTCTTTAGAGAGCCCTGGACATCTGCATGAGGTTATAAATTACCACAACTTTCACAAAACGTTCTCACTGGGGTGGTCCTGGAATTTATGTACCTAATTGTTGCATCTTTGTCAAATACAAAGTCACCAGGAGAACATACTGG
The DNA here is from genome assembly GCA_004027655.1 of Graphiurus murinus. Lineage (NCBI taxonomy): Eukaryota > Metazoa > Chordata > Mammalia > Rodentia > Gliridae > Graphiurus > Graphiurus murinus. The sequence goes on from PVLC010029057.1 coordinate 645, forward strand.
GCAACTGAAGAGTTACTGGTGGGCTAGTAAAGCAATCTGATTATAATATGAAGGTCATTCTTCCTTCAGCAGCTATTGTAAAACGTGTCAGAAATTTATCACCTCCCCTTTGGAGAGACCTCCAAGTAAGTAATTAGCCAATGCCTTCTTTTATCTTTCTGGAGCCAGTAGTGGCCTAAATGAGACATTTCTAAACCAATATGTTTTAAAACTTTTCCCCTATTTAAAATGATAGACTGAACCAAGTCCCTATCAAATTACAGGAGGGCCGTTTGCCCCACCACTGTCTCCATCAGAAACCCTGATGTTTAGAGATTTGTAACTCAGATTTCATTGAGGGAGGAAACTTGGCATCAAAGCTGATGAGAGACTGATGGTTGTTCATTGATAGTACTTGTTCTTTTTTTTTTAAGTGCCTTATTTCCAAATTGAATTGTGGAAAAACAAAGTCCACAGTAAGTTCAGGGCTACTACTACTACTACTAGTTTTTGTTTTGTTTTGTTTTCTTCTTCTTTTTTTTAACCAGTAGCTTGAGCTTTAATTACATAACATGAAGGATCAAAATTACATATTACTGGGAAAAATGTACCCGGTCTGTACTGAACATGGGAATATTTTCTGATGCCTTCCCCTTATGATCAACCAAATTTCTATCTCTCTGTCTCTTTCACAAGATCTTAAGTCCTTATTTGATTTAAATATTTCTCCAGTTTCCTCTATAATCTTTATTTTTTACTATATTATATCATGAGATTAAAAAGAGTTCTATTTAAAACATTTAAGATAATGTGTAGCAAGTAGCAATTTTGAGTTACACATGGAATTTTTCCAACAGGACAATTTGGAAATGGAACCAAAACGTTGATCTCCTTTCCCTAAGGCAGCATTGTGTGGGGGCAAGGGTCATGAATTTGGCAGGCCTGTCTAATAGAATCAGATGGAATTTTACCTGTGGGGTGATACTTGTCTAAGACCATGGAGTTGGGCCAGAGGAAAAATACCAGAGGTTTGTCTTGATAAAGTTCTGATGTCCAAGTGGATTCAAGGGAGTTGTGAATCAAGGTTTGTTGAGAAATTGGTCAAGAAACTGACCCAAAACAGGAAAGCAAAGAGTAGAGAAAGCATGAGGAAAAGGAGCAGTACAGGAATAGGGAGGTGTAGGTTGTATGGTTGAATTTTGTAGTTACAGGATGATGCTTATGACTTCTTTTTATATGTTCTAGTGTGTATGTGCATGCAGGTGAGCTAGAGTCATTTAAAGTCACGAGTGCAGCCAGGACACTGTAACTTATCCCAAGCTTACAACTTTTGGATTTTTTCATAGCACTACGTTATTTTACTAATGTGGTGCTCTGCTATATTGTGGCTTGTCAAGATGTATGTGTGTTTTCTATGGAGTTGCGAATATCAAGAGCCTGTAATATGTCATTAGCATTTGGCTGAAGTTCGCCAGGTAGTGTCCTAAGCTTGTGGCTGAATGCTGAATTGGGGACATTGAGAGAATGATTTGTGAGAGAATCACATATTCAAGGTTCAAGACAAAGCTCATTCAATGTACAATTTAATCAGGACAATTAGAAAAGCTGGACAGAATATTGAATAATATATTAGACAAAATATTAAAAACATCTGCTTATAGGCGAGGGAAAGAAACAAAAGCATGAAGCATAGGGGGGTTGGGATCTGGGGGAGTTTAGAGCCCAGAACTGAGCTGTTGGCTGCTCTGCCTCTGGGGCTACTTGATTTTTCTGGAAGGAGTGACCGAGCAGCTTGCTGTGATTCAAAAACACCACAAGTTGACGGAAGGAACTGGAATCCAGGGCCACCAAGGGGTGGAATGGGAACTGGTGAACAATGGACATTTTGAAGTATAAATTGAAAGAGATGAAACCTATGGACAAAGGGAACTGAGAGGTCAGAACTTCTTGAAACTGCAGCTGGAAATAATTTGTGTCTGAAGCTGGGAACCATGCTCACACTTGTAATCCCAGTACTTGGGAGACGGAGACAGGAGGATCGCAGATTTGAGGCCAGCCTCAGCAATTTAGTGAGACCTTGTTTCAAAATAAAAAAAAAGGGCTGGGGGTGTAGCTGAGAGGTAGGATGCCCCTGGGTTCAATCCCTAGTACCAAATACTACGATTATGACTACGACGACAACTACAATGATGACGACAACCACTACTACTACTGCTACTATTACTACTACTACTTTTCCTAAAATTAGAATGGAATGAACCCATATTGCTAATTCCTTTAGCTACATGCCAAAGCTGAGCTTAAATTCTCTCTAGTAAAAGCTGTCATCATCTTGAAATTAATTCTGATTGGCAAACAATTAAAAATAACAAGACTCCTAAAGAGACAAGGATGCATAGCACAAATAGCAGAAGAAGGAGACAATATAAACAAACCCACAAAGGCTCTGGATACTCAAGTTGTCAGCACCAGATTTTAAGGTAACTACGCTTGTTGTGTTGAAGGAAAGAAAAACAAAATTGCTAATTTTGGCAGAAAACAGGAAGCTATGAAAAAAGAACTAAATGGAAATTCTAAAGCTAAAAGTATAAAAGCAAACATATGGATTCAGCAGGTCCAGTCCTATTATGATTTTAATCTGGAATGTTTCCTGAAGTCTCATGTGTACACAGGTGGGGCTTTTAGTCAATGATTGGATTAAGAGGGCTTCAGCCTCTTCAGTGGAGTAATGCATTTCCACTGACAGCTGAATGGATTCCTGGGGGGTGGGACCTAGTTGCAGGAAGTAGGTCACTAGAAGGATTTATCTTCTCCCTCTTCCTTTCTCACTTTCTCTGCTTCTTAGATACAATGAGATGGGCATCTTTCCTCTGTCATGCCCTTTGGCCATGATGCTCTGTCTCACTGGAGGTCCAGAACAATGGAGCTGGCCAACTATTACTGACAACATCTGAAACCTTGAATCAAAATAATCTTTTTCTCCTTTAAGTTGTTTATGTCAGGTATTTTGGTCAGTTATAAAACAGTTGACTAACACAAATACTGAACATAATAGACTCAGGTGAAGAGAGATTCACAAACTAGAAAGTAGTTCAAAAGAAAATGTCCAGATGGAAGTATTGAGTGACAAATAGATGGAACATTCAGAAAATAGAGAAAAGACATAAACAATATGGTGATTATCTGATATGTGTTTAGTGGGAGTTTTGAGGGCAAGGAGCTAGAAAATTGGAAAAAAAAATATTTGCAGAGAGAATGGTTGACAAATTTCCAAGCCTAAAGGCATCAACATACATATTCAAGAAGTTCTAATTTACTATGATCAATAAAAAATCATTTCTAGGCACAAAGACAAAAACTTTACAAACAGATAGAAAGCTAGAGATTAGAGTAAAATGAATGAACTTATTTCAAAGATTCATAATTCAGCTGGCAAATGACTTCTCAGCAAAATCACTTGTGAAATTGGAAAAAAAAATATAAGAATAGACTAAATGTCCAGGGAGCTGAAGCCAATTGGTTAGCTATGGTATTAGATGAGGGCAGACAGAAGTACTGTGTGAAGATGATAGAGACCTGAAGTAAAATAACTCAGTGGTACATGTTGGGGAGTTACAGATGTGTAGTGACCATATTTGTGAACTCTTCCTAGCACCTTCAACAATTGAGCATGTTTCTCTTGGTTATAGATTTCTAGAAATTGGCTTGTTATACTGGTTTCTGGAGCATTCTGTTAATTAAGGAAAAGAGAGACATTACATAACATTGTTTTTGAGCTTTCACAGTTTATATTAACTTATCTAGATATTTTCATAGTTTATGATGGAGAAAATTGCATGAACCTAGGCCATACTTTGCTTGAAACTGATACAAAGCTGGCCCAAAGCAGTCTCTACCATGCTATTCAGAATTCCAAGATAGTAACATATGACCATCAAAAAGTACATAAGAGGTAAGAAAGCCGAAAGGAAACTCATCTTTAAAACTCTGGGTCAAAAATATTTAGTATGAACAAATATTTTTAAAATATTGTGATTTGTATATTAGTAAAAAAAAAAAAAAACCCTAGAATTCAACATTTTTTTTTTCCTGTGGCACTGGGAATCAAACCCAGGGCATTTTACCTCCGAGCTACCCCCTCAGCCCTTTTTATTTTTTATTTTAAAACAGAGTCTCATTACATTGTTGAGGCTGGCCTTGAATCTGCCATCCTTTTGCCTTAGCTTCCCATGCATTGGGATTACAGGTGTACGTCACCATGCCCAATTTGAGTTAAACAAATCTTGAAGTCAAGATTGAACTGTCCTAATATTTGCCTATCAAAAGAGAAATGTTCTCCTCTCTCTTCATGGAACATGACTTGTAACCATATTCTAAGGAAAGGTTCTGTTGTCAGAGTGCTAAAAGTGATCTCTAAAAACTTCCAACAAATCATTGTAAGAGCCAGTATACTATACTTATGCAATATAACTCAAAGAATATTCCAACCTTTTAACAATCTCCAAATGACTCTATTTTCATCCTATCATCGTCTGCACTATCTACATGATTTGGCCCTATCTATTTGATATCAAGATGAGGAAAGTAAGCCAAAGGAAAGATTTTGGAGGATGAAAGGCTGGGATTAATCAAAGTGTTTATGAGGCTTCAGACAACATGCCTGTGAAAAGTTGTATCTGAAATTCAAGATGCCTTGAAATAGAGATAGACTCTGTGAGCATATTCCAAATAAATCCAGTTCAGATAAGGACAGATGAGTTAGGCCTGAACCAGATGCAGAAAAGAAGATTAGCAACTAGTAGGACTATATGACAGTGATCCAGTCATGAAGAAAAGTCATAATAATTATGGAGATGGACAGAGTCAGGTCTCATTGCCATTCTTTGGGCCCTACTTCCCCAATCCTGTATGACCTGCTAAGAAGACTACCACTTTTTTGAAGAATGCTGTGGCTTTGCATTGAAACATTTGACCAGAAGTGAAGATGAGTGCATATGAGTGTCTTAATTCTATTATGTAGTTGGTTAAGTAATTAAGGGAAAAAAATACAGAAATCATGAAAGCAGATGACCATTTAATACAGCATTCCATGACTGATGTTTTCTTTCTGTAAATCCTTACTGCTAAAGGGATCAATGTTAGAAACTGTCCTATGTTGATTGTTAAACTAAGTGGTAATCTTTATAATCCTTTGGAATATAAATTCTATGAGATATAAGGCGATGGGAAGCAGAGAGGAAAGGAAATTCGAGTGCTCTTTGAAGGCCTTGGCTTTTTACCATCTGCTTGTTGATTCATGGGTCCCATTTCTTCCTCATCTGTTTATTTGCATAGCAGCACCAGCTGCCCCCTCGAATTTGAATTGCCTGACTTAATCAGACAGGCCCCTGATTGAGAACTGAGTTACAAATTGGCAGATGAATACCAAATTGTTTTTAATAAGACACAGAGTTCTGGGTGCTTTGTGCCCATGCTATAACTGTTTGTTGGCAGCTACAATAACCAGCAGCGTTCCTTTCATCTTGAAGAGAAAGGCAAAAGGCATTCAAAGGAAGCCTTTGAATTTTGTACTCAGAAATTCCACTCATCTGCCTAATGTTCTTTTTTTTAATTAGAAGGATACACATATGACTTAATTAATCAAGCCTGTCTTAGGGAATTATGCATTTATTAATGGTTTCTGCACTCAAGCACATTATTAAGGGATTTGTGCTAAGCACCTGACATAAAGCAGACTAATTTTGCTTGCTTTGCTTAATGTATTGAGAAACGGCGTGTTGATCAGATTTCAAAACATTCAAGCTATGAACTAATGTCCTATTTAGAGGGTTTAAAAATTCAGTGCTTTGACAATCTAGCCTCATAATGCTTTCTGTACAAGGTACTCCACAACTGGAAAGGAAGAATAACTTGATGGGGGGGGGGGCTAAAAAGTGAAAAGAAAGGAAAAGTACAGGGGAAAAGCTCCCTAGGGCAGGGAATGGTCTTTGAGAATTGAATTTGTTGGGTTTTGCTCTAGTCTTTCCATAGTTACTGATGCCCACATCTGAACTCACCTTGCAAAGACCCCTGCTGGATCTATGAAGAGCTGAAAGACTGGATCATACCTGCTATACCATGCTCATATAGACCTTGTGCAAATCTATATTCATATCGGTAATAAAATTGTATTCTGAGCTCCTTATATCACCCACCATTTCACAGTTTTTATGCATGACAGTGATTAAAAATATATCATCTCACATAGTTGATACCATTCATGGGTATGCATGCATCACTATAGTATTATGAATTTAGTTCTTTAGGAAAGCTACCAAGGAGTGATATAACCGGATCATCTAATAATTTGAAAATAAAAATTTAAAGTATAAAACAAAACAAAACAAAAAAATACCTTACATAGACAGCTATATCTAATGGGTCAAAGTTCTCATTATCTGCATCCAAAAATTAACATATCACAGAAGGCTCTCTATGTATCTACAGTGAAAAGAAGCCCAGTTTGACCACTCAGGGAACACTTTTCCAGCTGTGGCTAGATGATGTTGTGGAAGAGTGACTCTCGCAAGTAGTAAGTCTCACCATTCAGCATTGTCTTAGGAAAGCAGAGAACACAGAAGATATGAGTGCTGTGATGATTAAAAGAAAGGCTTCTAGGGCCACAAGGCCAACCTGGAGTAGAATCCTGGCCCTACCACTTAGCAGCCTAGTTACCCTGCACAGCTCAGATAGCCTCTCAGAGTCTCAATGCTGAACTGGGGGTAATAGTATCTACTGTCTGGACTTGTCATAGTGATTGAATGGGGTAAGACAGTAAGCATTTGATGTGCATTCACATTTTTACTATTCATCAGTCAACAGTCATGTGCTAGGAGAAATATATCTTGGTGTATTTATATCTTATGTAAACTTAATTATATCATTGGTAATGTTTTTCTCCCCATGTTGGCTGGTAGAAACCTTAGTTTAGAAATTATAGCTCACCTCTGGCCATTGCATAGGATTTTGCTGCATGTGTTTTCTGGAATACAAAGCTGGCTTCTCTTTTATTTTCCTATTCTTATTAACCTTTCACCCTAATCTTCTTTCTTATTTATTTAAAAGAAATCTAGACATATTATTTCTTTTCTCTGGAACACTTATTTTCTCCTCTGTTGCTAGTTAACTTCTATTTATTTTTCAGCTAGCCCAGGAAACTATTTTATCACCTATTGGACTGGGTCACATCCCTTCTTATATATTCTGGGAGTATTCTATTTTTCTTCCTTATTTCTTGTTACCATTAAACATATATAACCATTTCACAAAGTGAAAACAAAAATCTTGTTGCTTTAATAGGTGGCAGTAATATTGCCCATGGGAAGAGAACTGCTGGGAAAATACTTTAGCATGCACCTGGAGTTGCAGTGAGCTCCTTGAGGAATTGGAGTTGGTCTCTACTATATACTCAACAAAGCGAAAAATGTCTCCTGGGATATGAAAGGAGAAGAATCAGAAACTCTTGCTGAATTGTCATATTTTCAATTCCACTATCTATAAATTCTTCTCTATAACAGAATTGAAACAGAAGGATAATGAAGAACAATGGACGAGGCAGTAAGATTGGAGGCAGTTTATGTAGTATGTTAGTACTGATATAGTTCAGTAATGACAAATGCTTGGATTACGTTTGTTGTGAAAACTGAGTAAGGTGGGTCCAGTTTAATGGAGGAATCAAAGTGGTGCATAACCAAGTACATAGAAGGAAACCCGTGTTCCCAAAGTCAGGAAACTGCAAAGTGTTTTCTTTCCCATACAGAATTGGGAGAAATTGTGGGAAAAAACTTCTATCAGTCATGATCATGGCACAAAGGTAGGGAGAGGAAATTCAGAGTAACTCATTAGGATCTCAAAGGATGGATGGCTCCAGCTGCCACATAGATTGCACTCATTCCTGTGACTATTTTTTTAATATTTATCTCCTTCCCATAAGTTCTAAACTTGTGTTTGTTTTGCTTATATTAAACTTCCTGGCAATGAGTTCAGTTCTTGCCACATAGTAAATTCTCAATGAGTATTTGTAAGCTGTCGTGGAGACATAGCTTGGAAGAAGGAAAGCTGTAAAGAAGGAAGGAAGGGCTAACAAATGCAAATAAATAGACAACAGTCACAAGGCAAGTAACTGTGGAGTCAGGATTTGAACATGGATAGACCATCCATGAGCCTGTTCTGTTATACAGTAATATAATGTGTTTATAGACAAGTATTTTGAGATTCAAGAAAGTTCAGAAATAGGTTAGTTAAGAGTTTACAGTTAGGTTAGGGAGATGGGATATGAACCTTAATTTTTGTGAATCCAAATTCCACTTTTTCACTATTTTATCAGGAACATTCCAGATGTAAGAGATAGAAACCTAATGAAATTGGGAATTAATTGGCTCTTATAAGTCCAAAGAAAATAGTGTCAGGTATCTAGAAGTTCTAAGTTATGCTATCAGGGCATCGGGGCTCTGGCCCCCGCCCCCCACATATTTTCTTTCCATTTGACTGACAGCTTAAATGCCAAATACTTCTACTTTGGCAGTCTCAAGGGAAGGAAAACACTTTTCTTCGATATTCTGGGCTAAGTGGTTTCTAGAATTGTCTGATTAGCTGAGCTTGAGTGATATCTCATCCTGTTTAGAGGAAAGAGGTGCCTGCTTGGCCAGCTTCAGTCCTATGCCTGGTATTTGGGTAGAAAATAAAATTCATATAGTTATTTCTATCATAACAGATATCCTAAGAGAAGTATCCCAAAAGGAAGAAGTGTGAGACAAATGAATAAATGACAGATGTCACTCCCACTTTGTTATGGTTTGAATGTAGAATGTCCCCTGGAAAAGCAATGCAAAAATGTTCACAGGTGAAATAATTGAATGACGAGAGTTCACATCTCATCAGTGGATGAATCTATTGAAGGATTAATGGATTTATTGGTGGTAAGATAGGCAGGTAGAGTGTGGCTGGATGAGGGTCACGGGGGGTATGGACTTGGGGACTAAATGTATTCCAAAGACCCCCTTTTCTTTCTCTCTGCTTCCTGTTGCCATGCCCTGAACTCCACAGATGTGACCCAGCCTAACCTGAACTGAAACCTACAGAACTGTGAGCAAATAATCTTCCTTCCTCTAAGTTGTGGTTGTCAGATATTTTGGGTCAAAGCAATGAGCATGCTGACTGAAGCACACTTATTGCTGATGCTACATGGAAAAATGCTTAAGAACATGGGGGTATTATTTAAAAAAATGTTTTAATTGAACCGTGATTCCCTGTCACCCATGGAGGTTTTTTTTTTTATTATATATTTGCAACTATTTCCAGTTACTTCACTTTCCACATGTGTCTCTTGAGCAAGTTACATACCCCTGTGAACACTATTTTCTTCCGTAAATAATCTATTTAAAAAATATTGGTGTATTATGATTACACATAGTAGTAGGTATCGTTATGAAGTATTCATACATGCACATAACATAATTCGATCAATTTCATTTTCTAGTGCCTTCCTTATTTCTCCCCTCCTACATCTTCCCCCATTTCTTTCTTCTACTCTAGTGGTTTTCCTTCTATTTTCATGAGATCTCCTTTTTTCTCTTCAGATTCCACATTTGAGAGAAAACACAACTCTGGGTATTCTGACTCTAGATTATTTTGCTTAATGTAATGCTTACTGGTTCCAGCTGTTTTCCTGCAAATGACACAGTTTCATTTTTTTTATGGATGAATAAGACTCCATTGTGTATATATACCATGCTTTCTTTATCCACTAATGTGTTGATGGAGACCTAGGCTATTTCCATAACTTGGATATTGTGATTTGCTCTGCTATTAAAATAGGTATGCATTTACTTTTGGATATGCTGACTTTAAAGTTTTTGGATAAATACTGAGGAATGTTATAATTGGGCCATACAGTGGTTCCATTCCTAATTTTTTGAGGAATATTCATACTGATTTCTATAGTGGTTTTACTAATTTACAATTCTTCCATCAGTGTGTAACTGTTCTGCTCCCCATATCCTCACCAACATTTATTATTATTTATATTCTTGATGACTGCCATTCTAATTGGAACAAGATGAAATTTCATTATATTTTGATTTACAATTTCCTGATTACTTAAGACACTGAACATTTTCTATATATTTGTGACTATTTGTATTTCTTTTTTGAGAAATATCTGTTTAATTGACTTGTCCATTTACTTATTGGATTATTATTATTATTTGGTGTTAAGTTTTTTGAATTCTTTTCTTAAATTTTTTTATTAATTGGTGCATTGTAATCATACATCTTTGTTAGGTACAAGTTAATAAAGGCATATATGCACACATTTCTCATTTAACCCCTTCCCAAATTCCCACCCCACTCCCTTGCCCTCCCTCCTTCTCAAGTTCAGTTTAGTGACTGACTTTGATATATTGTGAAAGTACATCATGTGCATTAGGGTGTCCCCCATCCCCCATCCATCACAACTTATTTGCTTATCTAGGGTTTCTCCTTTTTCATCTGAAGTCCCTCTTATGCCCCATCTTCTCCCTATTGAATTCTTAACATATTCGAGATAATAATTATTGGTCAGAAGAGTAGCTGGCAAGGATTTTTCCTCATTTTGTAGTCTTTCTCCTCACATTCTTAACTATTTCCTTTGCTAGCAGAAGCTTTTGAATTCGATGTCAACTTATTTATTAATTATTGGTATTATTTCTTGAGATTTGGGAGTCTTATTGAGAAAGTTGTTGCCTGAGCCTATATGGTGAAATGTTGCTTCTACATTTTCTTCTAGCAGAAAAAACCTTCAACAAAATCTAGCACTTACTCATAACTAAAAATATTCAAGAAACCAGGGATAGAAGAAATCTCCTTCAACATCATAAAGATCATGTGTGACAAACCTAAAGCCAACATCTTAGTGAATAGAGAAAAGCTGAAAGAACAAGTCAAGAATGTCCACTCTCATCACTGATATTCAAAATAGTACTTGTAATTTTAGCCAGAACAATTAGGCAAGAGAAGTAAATAAAAGAAATATATAAATAGGAAAGGAAGAAGTCAGATTAACATTATTTGCAGGTGATATGATCCAACACTTAGAGAAAAGTAAAAAAGCTCCACCAGAACACTTTTATAGTTGATAAACAAATTCAGTGAAGTTGCAGAACACAAAATTAACAAATAAAAATCAATAGATTTTCTATACACCAATAATAAATCTGCTGAAAAAGAAATCAAGAAAACAATTCATTTGCATAGCTATTGCTTCTTAAGTTTGGTCTTTTAAAGTTGCTTTGATTTCTTAACCTTGGTCTTAAAGTTTGGTCTCTTAATGTTGTCCCAAAGTTCTTATATATTCTGATCGTGATTTTTCATTATTGCTGTCTTACTGTTTAAATTCATATACTCTGTCTTCAAGACCTACAATTCTGAATTCTACATGATCTAAACTGTTAGTGAGTCTTTCAATTGAATTTTTTCCTTGATTGAGTTTTTTTACTTTAAGGATTTCTGTTTGGTTCTTTTCAGGATTTCTATTTCTGTATTTAAATGTTTGTATCTCAAATTTTCTTCCTTAGTTCATTCCTTAGATATTTTAGTTCATTGATTATTTTACTACCAACTTTTAGGATTCTTTATCCAGCATTTCCTCTACTTCTGTTTCTGTAGAATCAGTTATTGGAGTGTTATAAACTTTTGGGAGCATCTTATTGCCTTGTTTTCTCATATTACCTGAATTTCTATGTTGACTTTTGAGCATCTCCTGGGATAATTATTTCTTCTACTGTTATATGAGAGACTTATTAGTGAGCTGCTTTTTCCGTACTGTGTGCCCCAGGCTGGGTGGTATATCTAAGTATTAAAACTCCTGGTCAACATGATTTTTGCAGCTGTGTTCCGTCTTTAACATCATTTTGAGAGGAGATAATAACCACCAGTAATTGTGACCACTTCAGAACTAATAAACCTTAAAAAAAAAACTTATTAAAATGTTCTTCACAACTCCAGTAATCCAAGCGGAAAAGGGGAGTAATGCTCTAGAATAAACTGAGAAAATAGGTAGTAAGAAAATTACTACTAAGCTATATAGGGCATGAAAATGAAAGAGAAGAAAAAATAAAGAAAATAAAAAGAGAAGAGAAATAGAAAAAAATGGGGAGGAGATAGAGACAAGAGTAGATAATGCAAGAATAAAAAGTAAAAGAGGAGAGAATATAAATGTGAGCAAGCAGAAAAGGTAGAAAGGATAATTCCAATTAAAGCCTTAAAAATTAATAGAACTACATGAAATTGCATTAAGAAATTGTAGTGGTTTGGATTTAGAACATCCCCCTAACGTTCATGGAAACAAGTTAGCAATGTTGGAAACAACAACCCACTGAGGAGGGGTCCCTGGGAGTGTGGTCTTGGGGATTACATTTAGTTATCTCCTCTCCTTGTTGGCTTTCTGCTTTGGCTCCACGATGTGATAGCAAAGGCTTCTGGTCTCCCTCCCTCTACTTCCTGCTGTCATACCCCGAGCTCTGCAGACCTGGCCTGACATGAACTGAAATGCTGAGCTCTCCAAAAACTGTGAGCAAATAATTCTTCTTTCCTCTAAGTTGTGTGATCAGGATTTTTGGATCATGGCAGTGAGAATGTTGACTGAGACAGGAATGCAATATCAAATGGTAGAGGAAGCCTATTAAATCAATACAGAATAATATCTGTGGACTAAAAAATTAACATCAGAAGCTGAGTGTGGTGGTGCACACCTGTAATCTCAATACTTTGGAGGATGAGACAGGAGGATCAAAGGTTCAAGGTCAACTTCAACAACTTAGCAAGACTCTGTTTCAAAATAAAAAACTAAAAACAGCTGGGGGTGTAGCTCAGAGGTAGAACATCCCTGGGTTCAATCCCCAATACCCTCCCCCCACAAACACATCATTAGAGATTTTTAAGTAATTCCATTCTGAACTATTTAAGATGGAGCGACTTCTTAGGTGGCCTTCCTGATTTGTATTTCATCACATTTGGAGAGCTTAGTATATAAATACCATACCTCCTCATCACCAGAGAAACTCTAAGTTTCTCTGGGGGTGTGGAGGTAGCAACCTCACATCTCACCTCTGTCACAAATCTAGGAGGTTCCTCCATTCTTTGGTGCACCCTGGCACCTAATAGCTCTCTGAAGGGTCCAAGGAAATGACCACTAATTGTCTGTGGCCAGGTCACTCCCTGGTTGGGGATGAAGTCTTATATGCCTGTCTGTAGAAACCCTCCATGCACCCAAAGCTTCCAAAAGAGGTATGAGCTTGCCTGTGTAGATTTTGGGGTGTGCTGGGTATGGTGACTGTCGGCAGCAGTGTGGTGGCCCAGTGGTACTGGTGCTGAGTGGCTCATGGGAGGCGTGGGCATCTGACCCTGGTTGGGGCACATGCATTGAAAGGCCTGCATCTGGACATTTATGGTAGTGGCCACCTCCATTGTGTGCATGCACTGCTTGTGGACCGGTAGTTTCTGCCAGGTGTTGGGGCTTGCATGACTGTGGCCAGCGTGGGGACACTTGCTGCTCCCTAGGTGCCACACTCTGTGAGAGTGAGAGAGAGAGTGATCTATTCTCTGTTCCACTCCACCCCACATCCCCTTTTTGGAAATAAGGTGAGCATGGTTCAGCTACCTTCAGCTAGCAGTGATCCTCCTATGCAGATTACTTGTACAGCCTGTCTTAAAGGTGTTCTCTGTGACAATATTTGCTGCTGTATGTAGTTGGGAAGAGGCTGCATAGATTTAATTCCTTCTAGTGGAACAGACCTCCACATGATCTCTAAAAAATGGCTTCCCACTGCAATTTCCCACCAGCAATTTGAGATAAACTGCATCCTTACTCACTCTGTGGCTTTGCAGCTCCTGCCCAGGCTTAACTCAACCCGACTTTCTTTGGTCCCTTTGTTTCTACAGTTAGCTTGTCAGCTTTCCTTTTCCCTCTTTCTTCCTTTGCTACCCACCCCTCCCCACCTGCCCTGGTCAGGGTTACAGGTTAGAGAATTCTTTCCTATTTTCTGTTCCAGGAACAACAGCTTCTGAGTCCCCAAGTCTCTGCCCAATATTGTGTCTTGGTGCATTGTATCTGTCACTCACCTCTCAGGTCAGTTTTTCTTAATCTGCTTTGATTCCTGACTCCATAAATAATTCTTCATATAGTGTCAATGAATTAAAGCATTTAGCATAATATTTAGTTTGTAGAATTGTAGTTTTACTATTACTAGGAGAGGCATGAGGGTAGAAATTAGGAGGTGTTCTCAAGTTCATGGTGGTTGTGAATAGTTGTCTAGGATGAAACTTTTGTGATTACATTAAAAAAAGAGTCATTGTGGAATCTACTCAATAAGCCATTTTCATTAACTTTATTGACTCCTAATTATGATTACCATTCCTTTTCATCATCAGTATAGCATATGCTTATAGCCTTTTACCCCTTTGAGACCTTGCTTAATCAATTGTCTGTTCCATTACTTTTTTGAGACTCTTAGATGATATCAGTTCTTCCCCTCAGTCTATAATAATTTATTTTAAATGACTTCCTCTTAAAAACAAAAGCAAAAAATCAGCTCATGGATGATAGACAGTACTCTCTCTTCCAACTGAAAATTTCTAAGCTGTCTCAGAATCTTAGGTTCCCACCATTCGTCATTGTTTTTCAGTTTAGGCAGGGAAATATACACTATGAAGCAAATGAACTTTATTTCGGCATTATTGACTGTTTTTAGGTCTTAAAAGAGCTGAGTTATGGCTCCAGTGGAATGGGATATAGAACAGATAGGTTTGAGTCTACAGTTTCTTGGTCCCATGGCTTTGAGCCTGTGGTGAGGCTGTATATCATGGCGGGGAGCATAAGGAGAAGCAAAGCTGCTCACCTCTTGGTGATCAGGAAGCAAAGAGAGACAGGAAGGGGTCAGAGTCCCAATATCCCTTTCAAGGGCATGTCTGCAATGACCTAACTTCCTCTAACTAGGCTCCACCTCCCAAAATTTCCACCATCTTCCAGTAGTACCACCAGCTGGGACCAAGCCTTTAACCTATGAACCTTTAGGGGAAAATTAAAATCCAAACCAGAACAATAGGAGAAGTAAACTATTTATTACTGCCATCTAGCAATAACAAGAAAAACAGAAACTATTACATTGTGTCTACTGCATATTGCAATCTTTCCATATATCAGGCATTGTATGCAAAACCTAATTTAATCCTCACAACAACCCCATAGGGTCAATAAAATTAGCCCCCTTGAAGTTACAAGTGATTAAGCAATTGGGTGCACTTCATGGAACAGGTAAATGGCTAATCTTAAATTTGATTCATTCAACTACTTTCCTTCTCCCTTTCTTTCTCCCTCCCTCCCTTTCTTTCTTCCTTCTTGCTTTTGCTGGACATCAAACCCAGGGCACATGCTAGCCACACACTGTACCAATGAGCTATATCCTGAGCCTCTCAACAAATATCTTTTGAGTAACTATTGTATAAAAGGCATTGTTATAGTTTTTGGATGTAATAGTGAATGAAGCACATGCTCTCAAGGGGCTTATGTTCTAGTGGGTGAGAGTAAAAAAGGCTTTTTATTACACTTACTTGAAAAAGACTGTTGATAGTATCAGACCAGTGTTAAACTAGTTCAATTGGTCAACAACTTCCATCAGTAAAAATACTTTTTCTCACTTCTCAAAGTCAGCAAGCAGTCATAAACAAACTCACTGTGTTAAATATACCCCAAGTGCCAACGACACACCATGCTCACCTGTACTCATGTTTTTATAGGCAATGTCATCTCCATTAAGCATCTGAAAATCTGCCCCTCCCTGAACAATTAGAGCATGAACCCTTCTCAAAAATCCTATCTGAGATGATTAGTGTGATTTGCTCAGGGAGACTGGAGCTGGCCTGTATGGTTCTCTTATTTTCAGAAAAGGAATAATCACATTAGTAGCTAAAAAGACAGTTGAACTTAAATGCCAGCTTAGCATTGCAATAAGAACTTAAAAAAAAACAGCAAAATTATATCATTTGTAGGAAAATGGATAGAGCTAGAGAATATTATGCTAAGTGAGATCAGATAGTCTCAGAAAGTCAAGGGTCCAATGCTTTCTCTCATATGTGGAAGCTAGCAAGATAGATACTTGAAGAAAGACTAGTAGAACAATGGAAGGGGATAGGGGGAGGAAGGTGGGGATGGAAAAAGGAAGAACTGGTGAAAGAAACAGTTCAAATTATTCTGTGCCCATGTATGAAAGTATCAATCTGTCAATCTCACTATTATGTAGGGGGAGGGGTTGTGTGTGTTGGGGTAGGATCTGAAGGGAAACACACTAAAATATGCACATGTTTGTTTGTATGACTTTGAACCTCACTATGATGTATAATTACAAAGAACCAAATAAGAGTATTTAAAGAAAGAACTACAAAAATACTTTTAAAAAAATCAACGTATCGATGACATTTTCTTATTCTTGTTCCTTTGGCATTTGGTCTAGGTCCTGGAGAGATTTCCTTCTAGAGCTAACTAATTCCAAGGGATAGCAAAAGACTCCCTTCCAGAGTGCTTTCATAGGCACATAATCCAATCCCTAGCTCATGCCCCACCCCAACCATCTTCTTTATCAAACCTCTCACACATCAAGCCAATATCCCTCTTGACCACATCACACTAAGGCCAGGGACTAGACAACTAGGGAACAATTCTATCATCCAGAGCCCACTGACTCTCTAGTCTTAACGTTACTCAGCATACTTATCCTGCCCAACTCTTCTTTGCTTTAACAATCTGGTAGAGGCTCTGGGCCATGCTCTCTTCCCCCTCTGCTTCCTGGCCTGGGTGTTTGTTCATGAAGCCTAGGTGGCTGCTATGCCTTTGGTTTCCAGGGACCTGTGAGTGTCAACTTCTTTTTTATGGCAGTCATGTGCGTGTGTGTATTATCATATCTGATTAAAACAAATCCTGGATGTATTTTAATACAATCAGGAATACTAATGAATATTTATTGCAGAATTTAGATTTTTTTAAAAAATATAATAACTATCTTGAAATAATAATTTTGTACTAACCAATTCATCTATGGCTAGCCCCTCAATAGGGAGAAAATGATTAACAGAAGCAATAAAAGAAAGACCAGGAAAGTATTTAAATAACCAAACTGTGCATAAACTGAAATTGACCTTGACAGGGTAAGAAATACAAAATTTGCTAAATAGACTCTTCTGTAAGCAATGATTGGACAAAAATGTAAAATTACAAATAAAGGCAAATCGGCATGTAAGTTTAAAATAGATTTCAGTAAATGTTCATATAAGATTTGGGGCAGGTTGTACAACTGAAGCAAAAGGAGGCTTGTCCTTTCCCTTTTTTTTTTGTAAATGAGATTAAAAAGAAAAAATAAAATGAAACATAAAATTGCCAACTTAGAAGATTTCTAACATATGGTAAACATTTTCAAAGAATAGCAATACAGCAAACATGCGAGAAATAAAAATAAACTACTGGTTCTTTAGTTAAAACTACTAGCCCCTGAAATAAAACAAATAAAAAAAAAAAACCAAGAATGAAAAGTCTTTTATTTTCTAAGCATCAAGAACTCTTAAAATTGCCGGTGTGGTGGCGCATGCTTGTAATCCCAGCATTTGGGAGGCTGAGACTGGAGGATCCGGGTTTGTGGCCATCCTCAGCTACTTAATGAGGCCCTCCGCAACTTAATGAGACCCTGTTTCAAAATAAAGAATAAAAAATAGGACTGGAGGTATAGCTAGAAGGTAGAACGCCCCTGAGTTCAATCCTTGGTACCGCAAAAAAAAAAAATAAATAAATAAAATAAAAAAGAGAACTCTTAAGTAAAAATACCTATAGATACTACAAGAAAAATGGTCATTGGAAGAGCCAATGATCCATATTATCTAAGAATCAGAAAGCCAAGGCTCCAAAATATGTCCAACAATGCTACTTGAAGGGTGCCCTAGCTCTGAACTCATGGGTGTAACAATCTAGAAATACAAATGAACAGCGCTACAGCTTCTTATTGATTTGGTACCATGCTAGTTACCATTAATCCCACTACCACGGAATGTCAGTGCCCTCAGAGCACTAAAACCACCCAAATAGCAAAAACTTATAACAATCCTAAGCCTTTCCCACGTCAGAACTTTTAAATATTACTTTGGGACTATTATCAGAAGAATACCCCTTTCTTCTCTGTGATACACCACCTGCGTGCGTAATAGAGATTCACTTTGCAAATGGAGCTGCCAGCCAGATACAGTGTTACTCTGGCTGGATCTTTGTGAAAGACACAGAAATTTCCTCCTCACACATTCAAATGATAGCTTATTTGGATATACAGATAATGCACCTATATTATGTATGATCTGAGAAATAGCTGGAGAATTAGCTATAATTGGAATCACTATGGGCAAAAGACTCCATGAACATAGGCAAAATGTGGAACAGAAAGCAATAGAGTTCAGATGGAGTCTTCTAATCCTTTGCCCAGGATTCTTCAATATCCTCTTATAGCTCAGGCCAAATGAGGATTTAGGCCAATTGTGAGTGGCTTAATAGAGAAAGGACTAATTATTTCTTGTTTCAGTTCTTATCACCTCCAATCCTGCAGAAAAGTAGAAAGGACCAATGGAATATTAAAACTGGTACTATCTAAACTGTTACATTTCCTTGAACTTCTATGGCCTAAAATATTATTCTTAGTTCTTAACTAGCCCTGCATTCTTCTCCTTCAGAAACGTGTAGGCATCTTCATATAAACTAGTTACTGGCAGGCTCATGTGATTTGGAATATTCCCATCTCATTTTTATTTTGTTGTGATGACATTTATATAACATAATATTTACCACTCCCACCTTATTTAGATGTATAATGCAGTGGCATTAAGTATATTCATAATGGTGGTAACCATCCTGACAATGTATTTCCAGAATTTTCTTTATCACCTGAAATAGAAACTCTTTAACAAATTAACACCAATCCCCTTTTCTCTCATTCTCTTAGCCCTGGTGACTCTATTCTGTTGTCTCTACCAATTCTCCCATTAGAATTACTTTATAAAAGGATAAGCATACAATATCTGTCCTTTTTGTTTCTGAATTCTTTCACTTAACAATGTTTTCAGGGTTTTTCCATGTTGTAGCACATGTCAGAACTTCATTTTGTTTTTATGAGTGCAGCCTGGGGACGTGGTGCAGTGGTAGAGTACTTGCCTCAGCAAGTCCGAGGAACCACAGGAAAAGAAGAAAAGCCACTTTCATGAGTGATTAATATTCTATTTTATGTATATATCACATTTCATTTACCAATCTTTGTTGATGAACAGTTGTCCATTGGGTTGTTTCTATCATTTAGCTATTGTATTAATTGTGGCTTAAATTGTTTTTTTGAGTTCCTGTTTTCAATTACTTTGGGTATGTATCTAGGAGAGAAATTGCTGAGTAATGTAATTCTGTTTAACTCTCCAAGGTAATGCACCATTTTACTTTCCTGTCCATCCATATTTTGTTCCCATCCACCACTATTTGGTAGAAATTAGATGATCCAGAGTATTAGAAAAGACAAGAGAAATGCTTTCCTTTGACCTCACTAGAGACCTCCTTATCAAGTACCAACTACCTGTACAGCAATTAAACTGCTAGGATATAATCCTTGGATGTATATTTGCCAAAAAATAGTATCACCAGCCCAACATGATTTGGAAATTTATTCCTATTAAAGATCTGAAAATAATATTCCTTAAAGAACTGTCAGAAGTGGTCCTAGAAATTGATTTTTACCTCCAAAGCATCTGAATTAGCTAATGATGAGGTGAAATAGCTGCTTTTCAAAATCA